>JACCIE010000147.1:0-198851 GCA_018906755.1 Sycophaga agraensis | reverse complement strand
GAAGGCTGCTTCTGTTGTCTATGACTTTGCATATATAGTGAAAATACACTTCGGGTTGAATCATGGCATGCGGTTCATTTGAAAATGAGGGCACTTGCAAAACTATATTTAAGTGTATGTACGGTTAGGTTCATGTAATGTGTAAGTGACCCATACTCACCTAAAATTAATAGCTTTGGCGTTGAGTTGCGACGGCCATGTCCGTCATGGACCTCACATCTCAGATAGGATATGAGCATTTGCCTTCGATTTTCGTCAATTATTCATATACCATGTATAAATCCACATAACCATAGAATTTCTCGTTGTTTGACAAACGGAACAAGAATCATCATGATCACCCATATTAGGACTAATTCCAGTTCTTTCTGTTCAAGTTTCTAGCGATAGTGTCTAGAATATATACGTCATAGTTTCAAAAGTGTACTATTGGCTAGAGAAATATATATAATGGCCTGATCTACCATTACCTGCTTTGAAGACACTGGAGATTCGAGAGCTCGTGTCCGATGAGGAAATTTTAGCAGCTTCGCCGTAGACCGTGTGCCCCTGATTTTAGAAGCCCATCTCATAAAAAGTTAATTGCGTAATAGATTAATTGTAATTGCGCAACAGATTGAAAATGACCGTGCACAACTAAATTTCCATAATTGGCGATGCAGATTCACTGATGATTCTCAGCAACACGGGGTACATAATCAACTTGTCCATGGGAATCGTACACTGCAATCGCATTGTACAACTTTGTCCGTGTCCTATGATGGAGTTTGGTAGATTCTGCGTATATCATCGATGTTTCATCCATTAACCGTCTGCATCAGTGAGTTTGCAGGATCACTGGTCTAAAAGACAACATACTCGATTAGTCGGTACTCAAGTCAGTTGGAAGTTATGTAGCTAAACTCGTTATTTTTTGCGTTAGTCCAAGGCTACCCAGAGACAAATGATGTTGCTATACGTTGTCTTCTCTGCACTACGAACAGACCCTTGACACAGACCATACGATTCTTTCTATAACGCATATGTTCTATGGCGAGGATTAGGCCGGTGAGTACAAATTTTTTTCCACACGAAGGCTGCTTCTGTTGTCTATGACTTTGCACATATAGTGAAAATACACTTCGGGTTGAATCACTTGCATGCGGTTCATTTGAAAATGAGGGCACTTGCAAAACTATATTTAGTGTATGTAGGTTAGTTCATGTAATGTGTAAGTGACCCATACTCACCTAAAATTAAATAGCGTTTGGCGTTGAGTTGCGACGGCCATGTCCGTCATGGACCTCACATCTCAGATAGGATATGAGCATTTGCCCTTCGATTTTTTCGTCAATTATTCATATACGCATATATAAATCCACATAACCATAGAATTTCTCGTGTTTGACAAACGGAACAAGAATCATCATGATCACCCATATTAGGACTAATTCAGTTCTTTCTGTTCAAGTTTCTAGCGATAGTGTCTAGAATATATACGTCATAGTTTCAAAAGTGTACTATTGGCTAGAGAAATATATATAATGCCTGATCTACCATTACCTGCTTTGAAGACACTGGAGATTCGAGAGCTCGTTTCCGATGAGGAAATTTTAGCAGCTTCGCCGTAGACCGTGTGCCCCTGATTTTAGAAGCCCATCTCATAAAAAGTTAATTGCGTAATAGATTAATTGTAATTGCGCAACAGATTGAAAATGACCGTGCACAACTAAATTTCCATAATTGGCGATGCAGATTCACTGATGATTCCCAGCAACACGGGGTACATAATCAACTTGTCCATGGGAATCGTACACTGCAATCGCATTGTACAACTTTGTCCGTGTCCTATGATGGAGTTTGGTAGATTCTGCGTATATCATCGATGTTTCATCCATTAACCGTCTGCATCAGTGAGTTTGCAGGATCACTGGTCTAAAAGACAACATACTCGATTAGTCGGTACTCAAGTCAGTTGGAAGTTATGTAGCTAAACTCGTTATTTTTTGCGTTAGTCCAAGGCTACCCAGAGACAAATGATGTTGCTATACGTTGTCTTCTCTGCACTACGAACAGACCCTTGACACAGACCATACGATTCTTTCTATAACGCATATGTTCTATGGCGAGGATTAGGCCGGTGAGTACAAATTTTTTTCCACACGAAGGCTGCTTCTGTTGTCTATGACTTTGCACATATAGTGAAAATACACTTCGGGTTGAATCATTGCATGCGGTTCATTTGAAAATGAGGGCACTTGCAAAACTATATTTAGTGTATGTAGGTTAGTTCATGTAATGTGTAAGTGACCCATACTCACCTAAAATTAAATAGCGTTTGGCGTTGAGTTGCGACGGCCATGTCCGTCATGGACCTCACATCTCAGATAGGATATGAGCATTTGCCCTTCGATTTTTTCGTCAATTATTCATATACGCATGTATAAATCCACATAACCATAGAATTTCTCGTGTTTGACAAACGGAACAAGAATCATCATGATCACCCATATTAGGACTAATTCAGTTCTTTCTGTTCAAGTTTCTAGCGATAGTGTCTAGAATATATACGTCATAGTTTCAAAAGTGTACTATTGGCTAGAGAAATATATATAATGCCTGATCTACCATTACCTGCTTTGAAGACACTGGAGATTCGAGAGCTCGTTTCCGATGAGGAAATTTTAGCAGCTTCGCCGTAGACCGTGTGCCCCTGATTTTAGAAGCCCATCTCATAAAAAGTTAATTGCGTAATAGATTAATTGTAATTGCGCAACAGATTGAAAATGACCGTGCACAACTAAATTTCCATAATTGGCGATGCAGATTCACTGATGATTCCCAGCAACACGGGGTACATAATCAACTTGTCCATGGGAATCGTACACTGCAATCGCATTGTACAACTTTGTCCGTGTCCTATGATGGAGTTTGGTAGATTCTGCGTATATCATCGATGTTTCATCCATTAACCGTCTGCATCAGTGAGTTTGCAGGATCACTGGTCTAAAAGACAACATACTCGATTAGTCGGTACTCAAGTCAGTTGGAAGTTATGTAGCTAAACTCGTTATTTTTTGCGTTAGTCCAAGGCTACCCAGAGACAAATGATGTTGCTATACGTTGTCTTCTCTGCACTACCAACAGACCCTTGACACAGACCATACGATTCTTTCTATAACGCATATGTTCTATGGCGAGGATTAGGCCGGTGAGTACAAATTTTTTTCCACACGAAGGCTGCTTCTGTTGTCTATGACTTTGCATATATAGTGAAAATACACTTCGGGTTGAATCACTGCATGCGGTTCATTTGAAAATGAGGGCACTTGCAAAACTATATTTAGTGTATGTAGGTTAGTTCATGTAATGTGTAAGTGACCCATACTCACCTAAAATTAAATAGCGTTTGGCGTTGAGTTGCGACGGCCATGTCCGTCATGGACCTCACATCTCAGATAGGATATGAGCATTTGCCCTTCGATTTTTTCGTCAATTATTCATATACGCATATATAAATCCACATAACCATAGAATTTCTCGTGTTTGACAAACGGAACAAGAATCATCATGATCACCCATATTAGGACTAATTCAGTTCTTTCTGTTCAAGTTTCTAGCGATAGTGTCTAGAATATATACGTCATAGTTTCAAAAGTGTACTATTGGCTAGAGAAATATATATAATGCCTGATCTACCATTACCTGCTTTGAAGACACTGGAGATTCGAGAGCTCGTTTCCGATGAGGAAATTTTAGCAGCTTCGCCGTAGACCGTGTGCCCCTGATTTTAGAAGCCCATCTCATAAAAAGTTAATTGCGTAATAGATTAATTGTAATTGCGCAACAGATTGAAAATGACCGTGCACAACTAAATTTCCATAATTGGCGATGCAGATTCACTGATGATTCCAGCAACACGGGGTACATAATCAACTTGTCCATGGGAATCGTACACTGCAATCGCATTGTACAACTTTGTCCGTGTCCTATGATGGAGTTTGGTAGATTCTGCGTATATCATCGATGTTTCATCCATTAACCGTCTGCATCAGTGAGTTTGCAGGATCACTGGTCTAAAAGACAACATACTCGATTAGTCGGTACTCAAGTCAGTTGGAAGTTATGTAGCTAAACTCGTTATTTTTTGCGTTAGTCCAAGGCTACCCAGAGACAAATGATGTTGCTATACGTTGTCTTCTCTGCACTACGAACAGACCCTTGACACAGACCATACGATTCTTTCTATAACGCATATGTTCTATGGCGAGGATTAGGCCGGTGAGTACAAATTTTTTTCCACACGAAGGCTGCTTCTGTTGTCTATGACTTTGCATATATAGTGAAAATACACTTCGGGTTGAATCACTTGCATGCGGTTCATTTGAAAATGAGGGCACTTGCAAAACTATATTTAGTGTATGTAGGTTAGTTCATGTAATGTGTAAGTGACCCATACTCACCTAAAATTAAATAGCGTTTGGCGTTGAGTTGCGACGGCCATGTCCGTCATGGACCTCACATCTCAGATAGGATATGAGCATTTGCCCTTCGATTTTTTCGTCAATTATTCATATACGCATATATAAATCCACATAACCATAGAATTTCTCGTGTTTGACAAACGGAACAAGAATCATCATGATCACCCATATTAGGACTAATTCAGTTCTTTCTGTTCAAGTTTCTAGCGATAGTGTCTAGAATATATACGTCATAGTTTCAAAAGTGTACTATTGGCTAGAGAAATATATATAATGCCTGATCTACCATTACCTGCTTTGAAGACACTGGAGATTCGAGAGCTCGTTTCCGATGAGGAAATTTTAGCAGCTTCGCCGTAGACCGTGTGCCCCTGATTTTAGAAGCCCATCTCATAAAAAGTTAATTGCGTAATAGATTAATTGTAATTGCGCAACAGATTGAAAATGACCGTGCACAACTAAATTTCCATAATTGGCGATGCAGATTCACTGATGATTCCCAGCAACACGGGGTACATAATCAACTTGTCCATGGGAATCGTACACTGCAATCGCATTGTACAACTTTGTCCGTGTCCTATGATGGAGTTTGGTAGATTCTGCGTATATCATCGATGTTTCATCCATTAACCGTCTGCATCAGTGAGTTTGCAGGATCACTGGTCTAAAAGACAACATACTCGATTAGTCGGTACTCAAGTCAGTTGGAAGTTATGTAGCTAAACTCGTTATTTTTTGCGTTAGTCCAAGGCTACCCAGAGACAAATGATGTTGCTATACGTTGTCTTCTCTGCACTACGAACAGACCCTTGACACAGACCATACGATTCTTTCTATAACGCATATGTTCTATGGCGAGGATTAGGCCGGTGAGTACAAATTTTTTTCCACACGAAGGCTGCTTCTGTTGTCTATGACTTTGCATATATAGTGAAAATACACTTCGGGTTGAATCACTGCATGCGGTTCATTTGAAAATGAGGGCACTTGCAAAACTATATTTAGTGTATGTAGGTTAGTTCATGTAATGTGTAAGTGACCCATACTCACCTAAAATTAAATAGCGTTTGGCGTTGAGTTGCGACGGCCATGTCCGTCATGGACCTCACATCTCAGATAGGATATGAGCATTTGCCCTTCGATTTTTTCGTCAATTATTCATATACGCATATATAAATCCACATAACCATAGAATTTCTCGTGTTTGACAAACGGAACAAGAATCATCATGATCACCCATATTAGGACTAATTCAGTTCTTTCTGTTCAAGTTTCTAGCGATAGTGTCTAGAATATATACGTCATAGTTTCAAAAGTGTACTATTGGCTAGAGAAATATATATAATGCCTGATCTACCATTACCTGCTTTGAAGACACTGGAGATTCGAGAGCTCGTTTCCGATGAGGAAATTTTAGCAGCTTCGCCGTAGACCGTGTGCCCCTGATTTTAGAAGCCCATCTCATAAAAAGTTAATTGCGTAATAGATTAATTGTAATTGCGCAACAGATTGAAAATGACCGTGCACAACTAAATTTCCATAATTGGCGATGCAGATTCACTGATGATTCCCAGCAACACGGGGTACATAATCAACTTGTCCATGGGAATCGTACACTGCAATCGCATTGTACAACTTTGTCCGTGTCCTATGATGGAGTTTGGTAGATTCTGCGTATATCATCGATGTTTCATCCATTAACCGTCTGCATCAGTGAGTTTGCAGGATCACTGGTCTAAAAGACAACATACTCGATTAGTCGGTACTCAAGTCAGTTGGAAGTTATGTAGCTAAACTCGTTATTTTTTGCGTTAGTCCAAGGCTACCCAGAGACAAATGATGTTGCTATACGTTGTCTTCTCTGCACTACGAACAGACCCTTGACACAGACCATACGATTCTTTCTATAACGCATATGTTCTATGGCGAGGATTAGGCCGGTGAGTACAAATTTTTTTCCACACGAAGGCTGCTTCTGTTGTCTATGACTTTGCATATATAGTGAAAATACACTTCGGGTTGAATCACTGCATGCGGTTCATTTGAAAATGAGGGCACTTGCAAAACTATATTTAGTGTATGTAGGTTAGTTCATGTAATGTGTAAGTGACCCATACTCACCTAAAATTAAATAGCGTTTGGCGTTGAGTTGCGACGGCCATGTCCGTCATGGACCTCACATCTCAGATAGGATATGAGCATTTGCCCTTCGATTTTTTCGTCAATTATTCATATACGCATATATAAATCCACATAACCATAGAATTTCTCGTGTTTGACAAACGGAACAAGAATCATCATGATCACCCATATTAGGACTAATTCAGTTCTTTCTGTTCAAGTTTCTAGCGATAGTGTCTAGAATATATACGTCATAGTTTCAAAAGTGTACTATTGGCTAGAGAAATATATATAATGCCTGATCTACCATTACCTGCTTTGAAGACACTGGAGATTCGAGAGCTCGTTTCCGATGAGGAAATTTTAGCAGCTTCGCCGTAGACCGTGTGCCCCTGATTTTAGAAGCCCATCTCATAAAAAGTTAATTGCGTAATAGATTAATTGTAATTGCGCAACAGATTGAAAATGACCGTGCACAACTAAATTTCCATAATTGGCGATGCAGATTCACTGATGATTCCCAGCAACACGGGGTACATAATCAACTTGTCCATGGGAATCGTACACTGCAATCGCATTGTACAACTTTGTCCGTGTCCTATGATGGAGTTTGGTAGATTCTGCGTATATCATCGATGTTTCATCCATTAACCGTCTGCATCAGTGAGTTTGCAGGATCACTGGTCTAAAAGACAACATACTCGATTAGTCGGTACTCAAGTCAGTTGGAAGTTATGTAGCTAAACTCGTTATTTTTTGCGTTAGTCCAAGGCTACCCAGAGACAAATGATGTTGCTATACGTTGTCTTCTCTGCACTACCAACAGACCCTTGACACAGACCATACGATTCTTTCTATAACGCATATGTTCTATGGCGAGGATTAGGCCGGTGAGTACAAATTTTTTTCCACACGAAGGCTGCTTCTGTTGTCTATGACTTTGCATATATAGTGAAAATACACTTCGGGTTGAATCACTGCATGCGGTTCATTTGAAAATGAGGGCACTTGCAAAACTATATTTAGTGTATGTAGGTTAGTTCATGTAATGTGTAAGTGACCCATACTCACCTAAAATTAAATAGCGTTTGGCGTTGAGTTGCGACGGCCATGTCCGTCATGGACCTCACATCTCAGATAGGATATGAGCATTTGCCCTTCGATTTTTTCGTCAATTATTCATATACGCATATATAAATCCACATAACCATAGAATTTCTCGTGTTTGACAAACGGAACAAGAATCATCATGATCACCCATATTAGGACTAATTCAGTTCTTTCTGTTCAAGTTTCTAGCGATAGTGTCTAGAATATATACGTCATAGTTTCAAAAGTGTACTATTGGCTAGAGAAATATATATAATGCCTGATCTACCATTACCTGCTTTGAAGACACTGGAGATTCGAGAGCTCGTTTCCGATGAGGAAATTTTAGCAGCTTCGCCGTAGACCGTGTGCCCCTGATTTTAGAAGCCCATCTCATAAAAAGTTAATTGCGTAATAGATTAATTGTAATTGCGCAACAGATTGAAAATGACCGTGCACAACTAAATTTCCATAATTGGCGATGCAGATTCACTGATGATTCCCAGCAACACGGGGTACATAATCAACTTGTCCATGGGAATCGTACACTGCAATCGCATTGTACAACTTTGTCCGTGTCCTATGATGGAGTTTGGTAGATTCTGCGTATATCATCGATGTTTCATCCATTAACCGTCTGCATCAGTGAGTTTGCAGGATCACTGGTCTAAAAGACAACATACTCGATTAGTCGGTACTCAAGTCAGTTGGAAGTTATGTAGCTAAACTCGTTATTTTTTGCGTTAGTCCAAGGCTACCCAGAGACAAATGATGTTGCTATACGTTGTCTTCTCTGCACTACGAACAGACCCTTGACACAGACCATACGATTCTTTCTATAACGCATATGTTCTATGGCGAGGATTAGGCCGGTGAGTACAAATTTTTTTCCACACGAAGGCTGCTTCTGTTGTCTATGACTTTGCATATATAGTGAAAATACACTTCGGGTTGAATCACTGCATGCGGTTCATTTGAAAATGAGGGCACTTGCAAAACTATATTTAGTGTATGTAGGTTAGTTCATGTAATGTGTAAGTGACCCATACTCACCTAAAATTAAATAGCGTTTGGCGTTGAGTTGCGACGGCCATGTCCGTCATGGACCTCACATCTCAGATAGGATATGAGCATTTGCCCTTCGATTTTTTCGTCAATTATTCATATACGCATATATAAATCCACATAACCATAGAATTTCTCGTGTTTGACAAACGGAACAAGAATCATCATGATCACCCATATTAGGACTAATTCAGTTCTTTCTGTTCAAGTTTCTAGCGATAGTGTCTAGAATATATACGTCATAGTTTCAAAAGTGTACTATTGGCTAGAGAAATATATATAATGCCTGATCTACCATTACCTGCTTTGAAGACACTGGAGATTCGAGAGCTCGTTTCCGATGAGGAAATTTTAGCAGCTTCGCCGTAGACCGTGTGCCCCTGATTTTAGAAGCCCATCTCATAAAAAGTTAATTGCGTAATAGATTAATTGTAATTGCGCAACAGATTGAAAATGACCGTGCACAACTAAATTTCCATAATTGGCGATGCAGATTCACTGATGATTCCCAGCAACACGGGGTACATAATCAACTTGTCCATGGGAATCGTACACTGCAATCGCATTGTACAACTTTGTCCGTGTCCTATGATGGAGTTTGGTAGATTCTGCGTATATCATCGATGTTTCATCCATTAACCGTCTGCATCAGTGAGTTTGCAGGATCACTGGTCTAAAAGACAACATACTCGATTAGTCGGTACTCAAGTCAGTTGGAAGTTATGTAGCTAAACTCGTTATTTTTTGCGTTAGTCCAAGGCTACCCAGAGACAAATGATGTTGCTATACGTTGTCTTCTCTGCACTACCGAACAGACCCTTGACACAGACCATACGATTCTTTCTATAACGCATATGTTCTATGGCGAGGATTAGGCCGGTGAGTACAAATTTTTTTCCACACGAAGGCTGCTTCTGTTGTCTATGACTTTGCATATATAGTGAAAATACACTTCGGGTTGAATCACTGCATGCGGTTCATTTGAAAATGAGGGCACTTGCAAAACTATATTTAGTGTATGTAGGTTAGTTCATGTAATGTGTAAGTGACCCATACTCACCTAAAATTAAATAGCGTTTGGCGTTGAGTTGCGACGGCCATGTCCGTCATGGACCTCACATCTCAGATAGGATATGAGCATTTGCCCTTCGATTTTTTCGTCAATTATTCATATACGCATATATAAATCCACATAACCATAGAATTTCTCGTGTTTGACAAACGGAACAAGAATCATCATGATCACCCATATTAGGACTAATTCAGTTCTTTCTGTTCAAGTTTCTAGCGATAGTGTCTAGAATATATACGTCATAGTTTCAAAAGTGTACTATTGGCTAGAGAAATATATATAATGCCTGATCTACCATTACCTGCTTTGAAGACACTGGAGATTCGAGAGCTCGTTTCCGATGAGGAAATTTTAGCAGCTTCGCCGTAGACCGTGTGCCCCTGATTTTAGAAGCCCATCTCATAAAAAGTTAATTGCGTAATAGATTAATTGTAATTGCGCAACAGATTGAAAATGACCGTGCACAACTAAATTTCCATAATTGGCGATGCAGATTCACTGATGATTCCCAGCAACACGGGGTACATAATCAACTTGTCCATGGGAATCGTACACTGCAATCGCATTGTACAACTTTGTCCGTGTCCTATGATGGAGTTTGGTAGATTCTGCGTATATCATCGATGTTTCATCCATTAACCGTCTGCATCAGTGAGTTTGCAGGATCACTGGTCTAAAAGACAACATACTCGATTAGTCGGTACTCAAGTCAGTTGGAAGTTATGTAGCTAAACTCGTTATTTTTTGCGTTAGTCCAAGGCTACCCAGAGACAAATGATGTTGCTATACGTTGTCTTCTCTGCACTACCAACAGACCCTTGACACAGACCATACGATTCTTTCTATAACGCATATGTTCTATGGCGAGGATTAGGCCGGTGAGTACAAATTTTTTTCCACACGAAGGCTGCTTCTGTTGTCTATGACTTTGCATATATAGTGAAAATACACTTCGGGTTGAATCACTGCATGCGGTTCATTTGAAAATGAGGGCACTTGCAAAACTATATTTAGTGTATGTAGGTTAGTTCATGTAATGTGTAAGTGACCCATACTCACCTAAAATTAAATAGCGTTTGGCGTTGAGTTGCGACGGCCATGTCCGTCATGGACCTCACATCTCAGATGGGATATGAGCATTTGCCCTTCGATTTTTTCGTCAATTATTCATATACGCATGTATCAATCCATACAACAATAGAAGATTCGCGTGTTTGACAAACGGAACAAGAATCATCATGATCACCCATATTAGGACTAATTCGGTTCTTTCGGATCAAGTTTCTAGCGATAGTGCCTAGAATATATACGTCATAGTTTCAAAAGTGTACTATTGGCTAGAGAAATATATATAATACCTGATCTACTATTACTTACTTTGAAGACACTGGAGATTCGAGAGCACGTTTCGGATGAGAAAATTTTAGCAGCTTCGCCGTAGACCGTGTGCCCCTGATTTTAGAAGCCCATCTCATCAACAGTAAAATGCGTAATAGATTAATTGTAATTGCGGAACAGGATGAAAACAAGAGTGTACACTAAAATTACCATAATTCACGACGTAGAGTCACTGTTGATTCCCAGGAACACGGGGTATATAATCAACTTGTCCATGGGAATCGTACACTGCGATCGCATTGTATAACTTTGTCCGTGTCCTATGATGGTGTTTGGTAGATTCTGCGTATATCATCGATATTTCATCCAATAACCGTCTGCTTCAGTCAGTTTGCAGGATCACTGGCCTAAAAGACAATATACTCGATTAGTCGGTACTCAAGTCAGTTGGAAGTGAGTGTGGCTAAAATCGTTCTTATTGCGGCAATGTGGGGCTACCAAGCGACGAATGATGTTGCTATACGTTGTCTTCTCTGCACACCGAACAGACCGCTGTCACAGACCATACAATTCTTTCTATAACAGATATAGTCTATGGCGACGGTTAGTCCAGTAAGTACAAATATTTTTCCACACAAAGCCAGCTTCTGTTGTATATCTCTGTTATTGTCGTAATAGCATTCATAGTCGTTAACCTGTCGATACTGATTTCATCGACTTTTACCGTGTCTATGACTTTACGTATATAGTGTAAATGCACTTGGGTTGAATAACTGTATACGGTTCATTTGAAAATGAGGGCACTTGCAAAACTATATTTAGTGTATGTAGGTTAGTTCATGTAATGTGTAAGTGACCCATACTCACCTAAAATTAAATAGCGTTTGGCGTTGAGTTGCGACGGCCTTGTCCGTCATGGACCTCACATCTCAGATAGGATATGAGCATTTGCCCTTCGATTTTTTCGTCAATTATTCATATACGCATGTATCAATCCATACAACAATAGAAGATTCGCGTGATTGACAATCGGAACAAGAATCATCATGATCACCCATATTAGGACTAATTCGGTTCTTTCGGATCAAGTTTCTAGCGATAGTGTCTAGAATATATACGTCATAGTTTCAAAAGTGTACTATTGGCTAGAGAAATATATATAATGCCTGATCTACCATTACCTGCTTTGAAGACACTGAAGATTCGAGAGCTCGTTTCCGATGAGGAAATTTTAGCAGCTTCGCCGTAGACCGTGTGCCCCTGATTTTAGAAGCCCATCTCATAAAAAGTTAATTGGGTAATAGATTAATTGTAATTGCGCAACAGATTGAAAATGACCGTGCACAACTAAATTTCCATAATTGGCGATGCAGATTCACTGATGATTCCCAGCAACACGGGGTACATAATCAACTTGTCCATGGGAATCGTACACTGCAATCGCATTGTACAACTTTGTCCGTGTCCTATGATGGAGTTTGGTAGATTCTGCGTATATCATCGATGTTTCATCCATTAACCGTCTGCATCAGTGAGTTTGCAGGATCACTGGTCTAAAAGACAACATACTCGATTAGTCGGTACTCAAGTCAGTTGGAAGTTATGTAGCTAAACTCGTTATTTTTTGCGTTAGTCCAAGGCTACCCAGAGACAAATGATGTTGCTATACGTTGTCTTCTCTGCACTACCAACAGACCCTTGACACAGACCATACGATTCTTTCTATAACGCATATGTTCTATGGCGAGGATTAGGCCGGTGAGTAAAAATTTTTTTCCACACGAAGGCTGCTTCTGTTGTCTATGACTTTGCATATATAGTGAAAATACACTTCGGGTTGAATCACTGCATGCGGTTCATTTGAAAATGAGGGCACTTGCAAAACTATATTTAGTGTATGTAGGTTAGTTCATGTAATGTGTAAGTGACCCATACTCACCTAAAATTAAATAGCGTTTGGCGTTGAGTTGCGACGGCCATGTCCGTCATGGACCTCACATCTCAGATGGGATATGAGCATTTGCCCTTCGATTTTTTCGTCAATTATTCATATACGCATGTATCAATCCATACAACAATAGAAGATTCGCGTGTTTGACAAACGGAACAAGAATCATCATGATCACCCATATTAGGACTAATTCGGTTCTTTCGGATCAAGTTTCTAGCGATAGTGCCTAGAATATATACGTCATAGTTTCAAAAGTGTACTATTGGCTAGAGAAATATATATAATACCTGATCTACTATTACTTACTTTGAAGACACTGGAGATTCGAGAGCACGTTTCGGATGAGAAAATTTTAGCAGCTTCGCCGTAGACCGTGTGCCCCTGATTTTAGAAGCCCATCTCATCAACAGTAAAATGCGTAATAGATTAATTGTAATTGCGGAACAGGATGAAAACAAGAGTGTACACTAAAATTACCATAATTCACGACGTAGAGTCACTGTTGATTCCCAGGAACACGGGGTATATAATCAACTTGTCCATGGGAATCGTACACTGCGATCGCATTGTATAACTTTGTCCGTGTCCTATGATGGTGTTTGGTAGATTCTGCGTATATCATCGATATTTCATCCAATAACCGTCTGCTTCAGTCAGTTTGCAGGATCACTGGCCTAAAAGACAATATACTCGATTAGTCGGTACTCAAGTCAGTTGGAAGTGAGTGTGGCTAAAATCGTTCTTATTGCGGCAATGTGGGGCTACCAAGCGACGAATGATGTTGCTATACGTTGTCTTCTCTGCACACCGAACAGACCGCTGTCACAGACCATACAATTCTTTCTATAACAGATATAGTCTATGGCGACGGTTAGTCCAGTAAGTACAAATATTTTTCCACACAAAGCCAGCTTCTGTTGTATATCTCTGTTATTGTCGTAATAGCATTCATAGTCGTTAACCTGTCGATACTGATTTCATCGACTTTTACCGTGTCTATGACTTTACGTATATAGTGTAAATGCACTTGGGTTGAATAACTGTATACGGTTCATTTGAAAATGAGGGCACTTGCAAAACTATATTTAGTGTATGTAGGTTAGTTCATGTAATGTGTAAGTGACCCATACTCACCTAAAATTAAATAGCGTTTGGCGTTGAGTTGCGACGGCCTTGTCCGTCATGGACCTCACATCTCAGATAGGATATGAGCATTTGCCCTTCGATTTTTTCGTCAATTATTCATATACGCATGTATCAATCCATACAACAATAGAAGATTCGCGTGATTGACAATCGGAACAAGAATCATCATGATCACCCATATTAGGACTAATTCGGTTCTTTCGGATCAAGTTTCTAGCGATAGTGTCTAGAATATATACGTCATAGTTTCAAAAGTGTACTATTGGCTAGAGAAATATATATAATGCCTGATCTACCATTACCTGCTTTGAAGACACTGGAGATTCGAGAGCTCGTTTCCGATGAGGAAATTTTAGCAGCTTCGCCGTAGACCGTGTGCCCCTGATTTTAGAAGCCCATCTCATCCAGAGTTAATTGCGTAATAGATTAATTGTAATTGCGCAACAGATTGAAAATGACCGTGCACAACTAAATTTCCATAATTGGCGATGCAGATTCACTGATGATTCCCAGCAACACGGGGTACATAATCAACTTGTCCATGGGAATCGTACGCTGCAATCGCATTGTACAACTTTGTCCGTGTCCTATGATGGAGTTTGGTAGATTCTGCGTATATCATCGATGTTTCATCCAATAACCATCTTCTTCAGTCAGTTTGCAGGATCGCTGGCTGCAAAACAATTGCAATAATCTTTTATTAAAATTTGAAAAATTAACTAAATTTAAACGAGTTATAGCTTACTGTTCGCGTTTTATTAATAACACTCGAAATTCTAATCAGATAAAGAAATATTGTGGTCCATTTTTATGTTCGGAAATAAATAATGCTTTGAATATCATTTTAAAAATTATACAATCGGAATCCTTTCCTCACGAGATGCAAGCCCTGTCAAATAATCAATCGATTAAACAGACTAGCTGCTTAAGCAATTTAAATCCATTCCTTGACAAAGGTATTACAAGAGTGGGGGGAAGGTTAAAAAATGCAAATATTTCAGAAGAGCAAAGACATCCAATTGTCTTACCAAAAAATCATTTTATAACAAAGGTAATTATTCGCGAAGAACATCTGAGATTGATGCACGCCGGAGTCAATGCCACGTTGTACGGTGTCCGCGAAAAATACTGGCCGATCGATGGCCGAAATACCACGCGACACATTGTACGACAATGTGTAGAATGTTTTCGATCAAAACCTCGGGAAATTGAATATTTAATGGGTGATCTACCTAAACAAAGACTCGAGGACAGTCATCCCTTTCTTAATGTGGGCACTGACTATTGTGGGCCTTTTTTCACAAAGGAACATCGTCGTCGGAATCTCACAAAAATTAAAACATACGTAGCCGTTTTCGTGTGCATGACCACCAATGCTGTTCATTTAGAATTAGCTAACGATTTAACTACGGAGGCCTTCATAGGCTATCTTAAACGCTTCTTTTCGCGTCGCGGTGTAGCGAAGTCTATCTCTTCAGACAACGCAAAAAATTTTGTAGGCGCGAACATAGTCTTACGGGAATTGATGACTCAAATTAACGACATAGAAAAGAATACCGAGATTCAACATTTTTTAACCAATAACGGAGTTGAATGGCACTTTATTCCCCCAAGAGCACCGCATTTTGGTGGATTGTGGGAAGCCGCCGTTAAATCATTTAAAAATCATTTCACAAGAGTTGCCGGTAATGCTCTTTTCACCTATGAACAATTACACACGTATGTAGTGGAAATAGAGGCAATCCTCAATTCTCGTCCCCTGACTCCCCTATCATCAGATCCTAATGACCTGCTTCCCTTAACACCTGGTCACTTTATTATTGGTCGCTCTATGACGAGCTTACCCCAAAAGGACTTACGTAATGTCCCAGCAAATCGTTTGAATTGTTGGGAACTTGCGCAACAGATGCGACATCATTTTTGGGATCGCTGGCACAAGGAATACCTCAACGAGATGATCACTCGCAGCAAATGGAAATCTGCGACTAGTCAAGATAACATCAAACTCGGCACTGTAGTCGTAGTAAAGGATGACAACCTCGCACCAATGAATTGGAAGTTAGCTCGCATCGAGTCCACGCATCCTGAAGAAGACGGCATAGTCCGAACAGTTACTATTAAGAGTGCATCCGGCACATATAAACGCGCTTTAAAATATTTATATCCATTACCGATTTATTCTTAACGTAATTAGTATATGAAATGTTAAATGTAACTCGTCATAAATTACCAAATACGTTTACATAACCTAATTCTTTAATAATATTGTACAATAGAATTTATGTAATTTTCTTCATTAATTTTTTTTTTTTGAACGCAGTCGTTCAAGGGGGCCGGCTTGTTTCTGCGCGTCTTATATTTATATTTATTAGTTGGAATTTTCTGTATTTTCCCATTCGAGTCTACAGACCACCTTAGACAATATTATATTATATTCAATAGTAACGCTAAAACAAGTTCATACGCGTAGTATAGGAATAAGCAGGTCTGCACAATAAGCCTTCAGCGCCCTAAAGGATTCATGCTAATCACCTTTACTCGCCGATACAACGTTACCAATCCTTTATGGTAAAGGTATTAAAGGGAGACTTCTTGGAATTTCGGAAGGTTTCCCCCTTCCTTACTCTACCAGCAAGCATCATGTAATTCGATAAATAATAATAGTTAGTTCTTCACAGATAGTCAAGCAATTCATACACGCTTGAATCTACCGTCGCGCAGTTACCCTGTTGTAATCTACTCACCTATTATTTGCGAAATTGTGCGAATAAATTGTTATTCTAGTTTAAAATTTAAAAACTTTAGTGAATTTTATTCCTCACCTCAAAACAATGGTCTATGGCGAAAGATAGTCCGGTAAGTACAAATTTTTTTCCACGCAAAGGCTGCTTCTGTTGTATATCTCTGTTATTGTCGTAATAGCATTCATAGACGTAAACCTGTCGATACAACTGATATTGCTTTCATCGACTTTTACCGTGTCTATGACTTTGCGTATATAGTGAAAATGCACTTGAGGTTGAATAACTGTATGTGGTTCATTTGAAAATGAGGGCACTTGTATAACTATATGTAGTCCATGTGGGATAGTTGAGGTAATGTCTAAGTGACCCAAACTCACCTAAGATTAAAAACAGTTTGGCGTCGAGTTGCTACGTCCACGTCCGTCATGAACTTGCATCGTATACGCACGTATCAATCCATACAACAGTAAAGGATTCGTGTTTTTGACAAACGGAACAAGAATCATCATGATCACCCATATTAGGACTAATTCGGTTCTTTCGGATCAAGTTTCTAGCGATTAGTGCCTAGAATATATACGTCATAGTTTCAAAAGTGTACTATTGGCTAGAGAAATATATATAATACCTGATCTACTATTACTTACTTTGAAGACACTGGAGATTCGGGAGCTCGTTTCCGATGAGGAATTTATAGCAGCTTCGCCGTAGACCGATTGCCCCTGATTTTAGAACACCATCTCATTAACAGTTGAATACGTAATAGATTAATTGTAATTGCAGAACAGGATGAAAATAAGAGTGTACACTAAAATTACCATAATTCACGACGTAGAGTCACTGTTGATTCCCAACAACACGGGGTACATAATCAACTTGTCCATGGGAATCGTACACTGCGATCGCATTGTATAACTTTGTCCGTGTCCTATGATGGTGTTTGGTAGATTCTGCGTATATCATCGATATTTCATCCAATAACCGTCTGCTTCAGTCAGTTTGCAGGATCACTGGCCTAAAAGACAATATACTCGATTAGTCGGTACTCAAGTCAGTTGGAAGTGAGTGTGGCTAAAATCGTTCTTATTGCGGCAATGTGGGGCTACCAAGCGACGAATGATGTTGCTATACGTTGTCTTCTCTGCACACCGAACAGACCGTTGTCACAGACCATACGATTCTTTTTATAACAGATATGGTCTATGGCGATTGTCAGTCCGGTAAGTACAAATTTTTTTCCACACAAAGGCTGCTTCTGTTGTATATCTCTGTTATTGTCGTAATAGTAATTATAGTCGTAAACCTGTCGATACATTTGATGTTGCTTTCATCGACTTTTACCGTGTCTATGACTTTGCGTGTATAGTGAAAATGCACTTGGGTTGAATAGCTGTATGCGGTTCATATAAAAATGAGGACACTTGCATACCTATATTTAGTCCATGTGGGATAGTTGAGGTAATGTCTAAGTGACCCATACTCACCTAAAATTAAATGGAGTTTGGCGTTGAGTCGCGACGTCCATGAACCTCACATATCAGATACGATATGAGCTTTTGCCTTTCGATTTTTTCGTCTATTATTCGTATATGCATGTATCAATCCATACAACAGTAGAGGATTCGCGTTTTTGACAAACGGAACAAGAATCATCATGATCACCCATATTAGGACTAATTCGGTTCTTTCAGATCAAGTTTCTAGCGATAGTGTCTAGAATATATACGTCATAGTTTCAAAAGTGTACTATTGGCTAGAGAAATATATATAATGCCTGATCTACCATTGCATGCTTTGAAGACACTGGAGATTTGGGAGCTCGAGTCCGATGAGGAAATTTTAGCAGCTTCGCCGTAGACCGTGTGCCCCTGATTTTAGAAGCCCATCTCATCAACAGTAAAATGCGTAATAGATTAATTGTAATTGCGGAACAGGATGAAAACAAGAGTGTACACTAAAATTACCATAATTGATGATGTAGACTCACTGCTGATTCCCAGCAACACGGGGTGTATAATCAACTTGTCCTTGGGAATCGTACACTGCGATCGCATTTACAACTTTGTCAGTATCCTATGATGGAGTTTGTTAGATTCTGCGTATATCATCGATATTTCATCCAATAACCGTCTGCTTCAGTCAGTTTGCAGGATCACTGGCCTAAAAGAGACCATACTCGATTAGTTGGTACACAAGTCAGTTGGAAGTGACGTGTAGCTAAAATCGTTATCTTTTGCCTCAGTGCAGGGCTAGCCATAGATGAATAATGTAGCTATTTGTTGTCCTCTCTGCACTCCGAACAGACCGTTGTCACAGACCATGCGATTCTTTTTATAACAGATATAGTCTGTGACTACTGTCAGTCCGGTAAGTACTAATCTATTTTCACGTAAAGAGAGCTTTTTAGTATATTGCTGGTATTGTTCTGATTGCATATTTGATATAAGATTTAACGCAGTACTGCAAACAGAACGGTTGCGTTGCAAATTTTCTGTCACATATATGGTAGACCAAGTCGAGACAGTGGTACCGCGTATGTCATACCACAATGAAGTCTTGGTCTACTGCCTCACGTATAGCTTACTCAATTACTACTTTGGTGAATTTGAATAACATTTACCTAGAAACTTATTAATATTATGACGAGTGGTCGTCCTCCTGGGATAAATAAAATAATTCGTTAATAGATTTCACTAATACATACTTGAAATCGGGTGACGAGCAAGATAGGACATTGCATCGCTGCAGGTTAACAAACAATTAAACTTAATTCCCAGCTAATAACAAAATTTATTTGATTTGTTGAAGAAAACACTGGGGAGAATCAGCTGGTGACAGTAAACAGAGATAGCTGCAAGTAAGGTGCAAGTACATGGATGCGACTATAGGAAAATATGTCGAGGACCAATCAAGTAGTCTCTTTTTGCTCACCAGGAGGCGAATAGTAATCCTCCCCAGGGATTAGAATTTAATAGAAATGTCGAGATTGTTCCGTCTTTGTCTTCTTTATCGTGATAATCTAAATATAGTTCGAGTATATATATACCGTGCGTAGTTATTATTTTCCTTACCCGAATTTTTGGTATAGTCAAGTATTGGCTATTGAATAGAGAGAGAGAGAGAATAAAAGACGATTTTTGGAGGATAGTTTATTGATAACTATTGATTGATTTATTACGATAATTGATAAATTTTTACTAAATTATTTGGGATTTTTTTTTTATATTTTTTGAGAATTTTGGTGGTGTTTTCTTTCTTCTTATGATATAGAAAAGTAACAAGCCTTTAAATAGTCGCGCGGCCGGATAATTGATGGTAACGCCCTCTTTTCTTAAATTGGCGGGAACAATAGTGTATTCTTGCTAAATGTACGAGACAAGGATAATACTATTGCCTAATATGCATAACAAAGATGCTAGATGGATTTTAGAGGGAAAATCGAGTTTCCGAGCCGATGAAAAGCGGGACACACACTGACTTGTCACTCGTCGCCCGATCTCGAAAAGGGAAGGAACCATACTGAAAAGTTGAGGCTCAGACCATTTTATTTTTTTTATTTTCGGAGATTAGGATTACATTCCAAAATAAATTAAAGAAGGTGCGTGGGCCGGGAACGTAGAGTTGTTTTATTGTTTAAAGTATTATTATTTTCATTTGGCATTGCTGGTGAGTTTTTTTGTTATTTTTGTACTGTCTTCTCTCTCTCTCTCTCTAATAGCCGGTGGACCAGAATTAGTGATATTTCGAGATTCGTAAATTTCCTTTTAGCTCGGGATTTTCCTTTTTCAGGTTGATGCAGTTAAATCGAGATGTTGTATAGATTGTTTATTTTTTTTTTTTGAGATGTTCGTGATTTCCCGGGTATACAATTTAGTCGAGTCGAGTTAAATTGTTAAATTTGATATCTCCGTAGATATCGGCTAAACGTCTTTTTGTTACACACCCGTATTGGAGAATTTGTAGAATCACTATATTTTTTTTTTTTTAATAAATGTTGTTATAAATTAAATTTAATTAACGGTGTAAGTTATTTCAATTGAACCCCCTTACATTGGTGAATTCGCAATTTGCACGCGACGCGCCTAGGGTAGAGGTGATCGGGAAAATAAAATTTTAAATTTGTATCTGTTTAATATTCAAATTATTTAAACTTTTTGTGATCCCACGTCACAAATTGCATCCCTTGTGGGGAATTGACTGTTTTTGTAGGTCGAGATATATTTTCTTGCAGGAGCAGCAGTTCCAGGAATTTTGGCAGAGAGAAAGAGAGAGAGTAGTTAGAATAATTTTTTTTTGTGTTATTATTGTAATTCCTCAATAATTATCGCGGTATGTACAACTTGTGAATTATTTGTGTATAATTTATTGTTTTAGAACTTATTTGACAAATTCACGTTTTGGCGGCAAAACCGCCATTTTGTTGTTCTGTGGAGAGCCTTTTTCCCTCCCTTTAGTAGAAAGTCGGCCATTTTAGATAGGATTTAGAGTTTTAGCGCGTAGTTATTGCAAGAGGAAATTATTCTTGATTTATTGTGTGAAGATTTTGAAGATTTTAAGAAGATTCATTCGCAGCGTTATCGAGATATTTCGCGAGTTTTTTTTTTCAGCTCGCGAGTGTCGAGATATTTCGCGTTTTCAGCTCTACCATAAGATCCTCCTTTCATCACTTTCAAGAATATTTTTTTTTTTTTCTTTTCTTCTTTCGAGATATCCGATATTTGAAATTTATTCGCGGGTGTTGAAATTTTACCATTATCGAGATATTCGCGTGTGTCGAGATATTTCGGGTTTACAGAAACATCATACCAGAAGTATCACCAAATTACGAATAATAAGGATTCACGCGAGTGTCGAGATTTTGCCGTTCAAATTAACCAATTTTTTTTTTTTTTTTCTTCGCGAGTGTCGAGATAATTATAATTTTCTAGGTTCTGATTTGCTACAAAAAAAAAAAAAATCGAGATACCATTTTTTTCAAGACTCAAGAATTATAAGGATTAACCAATGGAGACATAAAATATAGGAACATAAATAATTTTACGAAGGATTTTATCATTGGATTTATTTCTTATTAGGCAATATATTGTATTTAGTGGGTAAAATCCTTAGTAAGCGAATTGAGGTTAGTTATTTGGTAGGCTAGGCGTAATAAAAGTGTAAAAGGATAGGGGGAAAAGGCCGACTCCTCCACAGAATTAATTTTTTTTTGGTCCTTCCTATACGACTATCGACAAATTTTATTTTTTTTTTTCTTTCTTTGTTGACTGCGACAGTTTCCCAATTCGAGAGTTAGTGGTTAAATTTCTAATTCGACATATTAAAAGTTATATTAAGTTGGTTTAAGTTGGTGTAAATTTTTTTTTTATTTATTTTAGTGTTGGGCACAAAATTTTTTTTTGTGTTGTTTAACAGTTTTTTTTTTTCCTGTAAAGTCGAGATAAATACATTAAAATACTTGGTTTCTTTTCTGTTACTAGTTTCCGAATTGTGCATCGAGATATTTGGGATATTAGAATCGAGTTATTTTACTTGGGTTGTTAGTTATTCTGATACAACATGGAGGATTATGCCGTTTTAATGAGCCGATTATTAGATAGTTCGAGAGAATTACGTTCATTGTTAAGGGACATTGTTAGACGTCCTGCATCGGAAATTCGGGATGAATTGAACCTGTTAGGTTTAAGTTCGGTCGGATCCGATCGAGTTTTGGCGGAGCGACTATTTAGGGCGAATGTTAGGGCCGCAGGTCTACACGAAGATGTCCCGTGGTATCCTTCGGTGGATGATTTAGGGGATCAGGCGTCAGTGGTAGATTCTCCGCCGATTTGGTCAGGAAATATAGAAGACCAATCGATTGCTGAAGGAAACGTTGGCGATTCGGTACTAACATTGGACCCGAATCCTCAAGCGTTGGATTTATCTGTCGTTAGTAGGACTAATAGAGAGTTATTGCCCAGTCAGCATATGCCCTTACAAACTAGCCATAGGAATCCTCCTCCTAGAATTCTGATGAGTGTACCAAGTTTCGGGCCAAGCACGAACAATCAAATTTCGTCTACGTATACAGCGATTGGAGGTAATACAAATCTCGCCAGTTCGAATCGACCTGCCGTTTCTTTTGCTAGTCCGGTAGGACAGTCCAGTGGGACGGAAGAAGAGAGACCCCAATATCGAGTTCCAGTACCTCCAGAGTGGCGTGACCCGGCGATTTCGTTACCGTCAGTAGCTCCCAGAGTGTCGAGGAACCCCAATTCTTTAGTAAATGATTTTCGAGATGGAAATATCTATGACGACGAAACAGATTTAGACTTTAGCCATGGACCACATTTGCGTCGAGATTTTAGGGATAATGATGAAGAATATGGGGAAACTATGGTAACGCAGTCAGGATCACGAAATCCAAGTTCGACGGGATCCCAATTGGGAAATAGTAGGGCAATCGTCGCTTTCATAAAAGTGCTACAAAACTGGAGGTTAAAATTTGCCGGACGGCCAAAGGAAGATGCAGCAAATTTCCTAGCCCGTTTGAATGATTGTAGGGATTGTGTAGATGTTGGTGATGATGAGGCGCTGCGGGCATTACCCTGCGTCCTCACGGAAGGCGCAGATTTGTGGTTTAGAACAAAAAGGGTTAGTTTTTACTCGTGGCAGGACTTCGTACAAGAGTTCAAAAGACAATATATACCGGATGTGGATAGCGAAGATCTCTTGGCGGAGTTGAGAGCGAGGACGCAGGCTAGGGGGGAGACTATAAATAATTTCCTGATGAGCATACGGCACCTAATAGGATTGTTTAGGAAACCTCCATCGTTGAAGACTCAAATGAAAATAATTTATAGAAATTTGTTACCCGATTATCGGCATTTTATGTTAGATAAGTCGTTGGTAAGTATAGATAGCTTCGAGTTATGGGGCCGGCGGTTTGAGAAAGCTAAGGACCTGGATCGTCGTTATGCTCCTCCACCTCCAGAAGATAAGGTATTAGTTCCGGGTGGTGCTTATAAGAGTTTTAAAGTCAGAGTAAGCACCGTAGAGGAGAGGAGTGGCGAAACGCCAGGAACAAATAATCGTAAAGCACGACATAAAAATTTTTCAAACCCTGGTCCCAGCATAAGGAAAGTTAGTCCGGTTGCACCCGGCTTATCATATGAAAATGCAAGACAGGAGATAGCTAATGTACAAGAGTCGGTTCAAGCGCCAATATTCAGAACTAATAATAATAACCAGTACAGTGAGAATAATACCTCGTGGCCGCCTTATCGAGGAAATAGAAGTACAACCACCGGCAGTACTGGAATTAGGGTCAACCCGTTGCCAAACAGAAAACCCAGCACGTGCTACAGTTGTGGCGAAGAAGGCCATATGGTGTCTGCCTGTCCTAGAAGGCAGTGTTTTTCGTGTAGGGCATTTGGCCATATGTCTAGCCGTTGCCCGAATAGAGAACGCCAGTTAAGCTGCCAGGGTTGTGGAGCCTTAGGAGTGGAATTGAAAACCTGTAGCAATTGTAAGGCGGTTCGAGAATTTATAGAAAGAAATTTGGGAAACGATGTCGCAGGAGCGATTCCTCGTCCCCAAACCTCCTGCAAAGTAATAGGGGCGCGTTTTTTGAAGGAAAAATCCCGCGCTGATACGTCGCAAAACGGCCGGGATGGATGAATTAGTGGATTTAGATGAGTTGAAGGAAAAATCCCGCGCTGATACGTCGAAAACGGCCGGGATGGATGAATTAGTGGATTTAGATGAGTGGAAGGAAAAATCCCGCGCTGATACGTCGAAAACGGCCGGATGGATGAATTAGTGGATTTAGATGAGTTGAAGGAAAAATCCCGCGCTGATACGCAGAAGACGGCCGGGATGCATATAATTAGGGAAGAAGTGAATAGCAATGAATCCCAAGCCGATAAGGAGAAAACGGATGGGATGCGGATAGAGAATGCGTAACAATGGGATATTTAAAGATCTAGCGTGTGGGATGGATAGAAATATAGAGTTAAATTACCGAGCTAGAAAGGAAGATGCGGCCGGGAAATACTCTGTTCCGTGCGGCCAGCCGGTCAGAACCGAGGAAAACAGTCATAGTAGTCGGAATGACCAAGCTGGTAAAGAGAATGAAGCTGGGAGTTCGGGACCTGGTAGGGAGGTCGCTGATAGCGCTTCAATGGGAAATTTGCAGAATAGGGTGGTTATACGGAGTAACAATCTGCCCGAGATAAATACTTGGGTGAAGACAGCGTTACCCAGGTTGAAGAATTTTGTTGGAAAGGTAAGGAGTAAAGCACAGGCAGAAGAATCTGCCACTAGGGCAATTTATCAGGCATCGACTTGGATGGACAGATTGAATAATACAATAAATGATTCAATAATGAATTTAAAGAGTAGCGTGAAGGAGAGGTTAAATCGTGAAAACAACGAGGACCAGACGGTTGAGAAGGAATTAACAACTGGTACTGGTTGTCGTTTATCGTCAAATGTAGGTTTAGATGTTGATAATAGGTTAATTGGTAGGGTACCTTTAAGTCGAGATACGAGTCTAATTAATGATAATGGGTTAGGTCGAGATGTACAATCAAGTATCTTGTCGAGTCAGAGTGCGGGTGAAAATCTGTTGGAAACAGCTAGTAGTTTAGAAACCCAAACACATTATTTAAAAGGGATTTTAAAGAAGCATATGCCAAATGTACATTCCCCACCTCATTCTTCTGATTTGAGTGTCGTTGAGGATACGGGTTCATTAGTTGGTCAGTACATGGCCAGTAAAGTGGCATGTAATGACCTGGGGGGAGGTGGAACTATCGTAGATAGCTTAGATCCGCTCCCAGGAGTAAGCCAAATAGATTTTGAAGAATGTGTGGAGGAAATATGTATGGAGAATAGGAAGTATATGCGAGTAAATCTAGCTGGAATTGAATATAAAGCCTTGTTTGACCCTGGGTCTATGATCTCTGTAGTAGGTCCGAGGGTTTATACTAGGTTTGTTGATCGATTAGAACCAACATGTGTGACGGTAAAGGGTGTCACCGGGAACTGCACTAAAGTGATAGGTATCTTGAAGGTAAACTTAGATGTTGATGGGATTAATAAAGTACTGAAGTTTCGGGCTGTTAATTTCAAAAATCATGATTTGTTGTTAGGGATGGATTTTTGTTTAAAATGGTATATCGAGTTTAAAGCTGTAGAAAATCTGTGGAGGGTTCGAGATAATGAATGGCATAGGTTTATTGATGATAGTTCTAAAGAAGATATGGTGTTGATAGCTGAATGCGCAGGGATCTCAATGTTAGAAGGAGATCAGAAAACAGCGTTGGATAGAGTAGTTAAAAGGGGACTGGAGAATCAACCCAAGGAGTTCGGATTGACTAAATTAGTGGAACACCGAATCGAGGTTGAAGGAAATGAGCCGGTTAGACATAGACCTCGTAGAATGTCACCGAAAATGTGGGAGGTCACGCAGGAAGAGGTCAAAAGGATGTATCGAGATAAAATAATAATTGAGTCTGTTAGTAATTGGAATAGCGCCCCGGTAATTGTGAAGAAACCTGATGGAAGCTATCGGTTTTGCATTGATTTCCGAGACCTAAATAAAAGGACTAAACGGGATGCTTATCCTCTTCCCAGCATTGACTCTATTTTAGATAAATTACGGAAGGCTAGATACATCTCAAAAATTGATTTGAAGCAAGCGTATTTCCAGGTGGCTATGGAACCCTCGAGTCGAAAATATACGGCGTTTGCGGTGCCAGGATCTGGGTTATTTGAATTCATGAGAATGCCATTCGGGTTGACAAATGCGCCAATGACCTTTCAGCGATTAATAGATGGATTGTTTGGGCCGGAATTCCAACCATTTATCTTTGGATATTTGGATGATATAATTATTGCCACCGACAGTTTCGAGGATCATTTAAAATGGATTGAGTTCGTGTTGAAAAGAGTGTGTGAGGCAGGGTTGCAGGTTAATCGAGAGAAGTGTGAGTTTGGCTGTAGCCAGGTGCGTTATTTAGGGTATTTATTAGATAGTGAAGGGTTACGTCCTGACCCAGAGAGAATACAGCCAGTACTCGATTATCCGGCGCCCCATACCAAGAAGCAATTGAGGAGATTTCTTGGAATGGTTGGTTGGTACGCTAGGTTCATAGACAAGGATTCCGACATCAAATTGCCTTTATTGAAGCTGTTAAAGAATAAACAAGAATGGATTTGGGAACCCGAACAACAGGAGGCATTTGAAAAGTTAAAGATTGCTCTAACTCAGGCACCGGTTCTAGCTAGGCCAGATTTTTCCAGAACGTTTACAGTCCAATGCGATGCTAGTAGTTATGCGATAGGAGCCGTTTTGTCACAAGAATTCGAAGACGGAGAACATCCAATCGTGTATGTAAGCCGGGTTTTAACGAGATCAGAAAGGAATTACTCTACCACTGAAAAGGAATGTTTGGCGGTATTATGGGCGATTAAGAAAATGCGGCCCTATTTGGAAGGGTATTCTTTTCGGGTCATCACGGATCATAGTGCTCTTCGGTGGTTGCAGAACCTTCGAGACCCTACAGGAAGACTTGCTCGTTGGGCATTAGAAATGCAACAATGGGATTTTGTGATACTCCACCGTAAGGGTGCTATGCATCATGTACCGGACGCGTTATCGAGGGGTTTCGAGGTCGAAGAAGAGATATCCGCTTTGGAAGAGTCGCAAGATGAATGGTATTTAAATAGGATGGAGCAAGTGTTGTCATCGCCAAAGGTTTTTAAGAATTGGAAGGTGGAAAATGGCATGTTATATTGTTACCGGACAGATCCGTTATTAGATCCTATATTGTTTCCAGAAGAGAGATGGAGATTAGTTATTCCTCTAGAGGCAAGAGATAGGGTTATGACGGATGCACATACGGATATCTCGGCAGGTCATCTAGGAATAGAGAAGACCTATGACCGGATTGCTCGAGAATATTACTGGCCTGGTTTATGGTATGATGTCAGCCGGTTCGTTACTTCGTGTCCAGATTGTCAGAGATATAAAGTAATGCAGTCTGCTCCGCAAGGTTGGATGGGTCAACGAGTAATAAAGCAGCCTTGGACGGTAGTGGCTTCGGATTTAATGGAGTTTCCACAGAGCAAGGGACAATGTAAATATATGGTTGTATTCCAGGATCTATTCTCTCGTTGGGTAGAAATGAAGCCTTTGAGATCAGCGGATGGAAAGAGCGTAGCGGCAGCACTAGAAGAACTGGTAATTTTTAGATGGGGAACTCCTGATTATTTCTTAACTGATAATGGTAAAGAATTTATGAATAAACATTTGAATGAAACGTTGAAAGAGTATGGAATTAATCATGTTACGACTCCCCCGTATCATCCCCAGGCCAATCCGGTGGAACGAAGTAATCGAACTTTAAAGACAATGATCTCAATGTTTGCTAAGGATGAGCATAGAAATTGGGATAAACATGTGCACGAATTGAGATTTGCAATTAATACGGCCATTCAGTCTAGCACTAAGGTTTCACCCGCGTTCCTGAATTTCGGTCGTCATCCAGCACAACCGAAGAGTTTGCGTCGAGAATTAGAAGCGAATGAACCTCTAAAAGAATTAAATGCTGAGGTTTGGTTAGATAGGTTGAAGAGGTTAGATGCGTTACGTGACTTGGTACGGCGACATAATGATGAAAGTAGGCAAATTCAGTCTAAGCGGTATAATAGAGGTAGGCGCCATATCACGTTTAATGTCGGTGATCAGGTTATGCGTAAGGTGAAGGTCCTATCGAATTCGGCACAGGGATTCTCGTCGAAATTGGCCCCGAAGTATGAAGGACCGTTTGTTGTTTCCAAAGTGTTGTCTCCCACCGTATATGTGTTGGAAACCGGGAACGATCGGCGTATCGAGAAGATTCATGTTGGGGATTTAAAGCGGTTTATACCGCCGCGAAGGTGATTGTTGATTTGTAAATGTTGGTGGATGGTGGTTATAGCGTTGTCACGTCCGATCGTAGTATTATATCATTAAATAATGTACAAATTTCTTAGATGGCTCGTACCAATTTAAAATTGAAAATTGAGGCTGCTCAAAGGGTGGAGGAGGAAAACGAACAAATAACCCCGCTATCCACCTCTTCGAGTTATGTTGAAGAGCTGGAGCGTTTAATAAGGGAGGAAAACTCTGTGGATGAAGTAGCGGAAGAGCAGAGACTCCGAGAGACGGCCTTATCCTCTCGTATGACCCGGGGGGTTATAGCCGGGTTAAACGATGGAATTCCCCCAGTTGCTACGGTGGAATCACCCTCCGTTAGTATGGTCGGGGAAACTTTAAAGGGGTTGGAGCTTTCCTCAGGACGCTCGGCTGTAGGGAACACAGGCGCCTCGTCCGCGGAGGCTGAGGAATGGAGGGCTAAAGGTGGTATGCCTCCACCGGCGGGGTTGCCTCCGTTTGCGAGACCGGACCGGAGGTACGTGCGAGGGGAATATGGCGTTTGGCGGCGGGTTAAAGGGCCCCGCCAAATGTCATTGGATGATCTAGAATCGTCGGTGGAGCCGACACGTCTCGTGAACGAGCCGTTCTCGCCTTCTCACCCGGGACCATCGAATCTAGTGCCCGAGAGCAGGACGGAAATGCCGGAATTCGTGGGGAGTGGCGAGTCAATGGGGGGCCCTGTGGAAGAGGTTCTTTGTCCAGAGAATTCCCCCCCGGACGTGGTGATGTGCTCGTCAGCCTCGCGGGTTCTCGGGTCGGGGTTGGTTTCGGTGGGTTCTGCGGGGAATGGATTCGGGGAGGGTCGGCCGCGGGACGGGGCCGCCGTTACGCCATCGGGAATGCGCACGCCCCGTATGCGCACGCAAGGGGCCCTTTTCGGGAATTTGGTAAAGATACCGGACGATCCAACCGTGGACCCCCCCATCTTCGGATGTTTTAATTGTTGGGAGGAAGGGCATACGCGAATGTCCTGCGTGGCACCGCGAACGCGGTTTTGTTTTAATTGTGGGCGTCGGGGAGTGGATCTCCGTTCCTGTCCCCGTTGTGCGGAGCCTCACGCTCACTATCTGCGGGTGCGTGACCTTGGTGTTTCCGGGTCAAGACTTCCGTCGTCCGGTCGGACGAATTTTTCGGTTGGACCGATTAGGTCCCGTGATAACGAGGGTCGCCGGAATGCCCGCGAGGGGCGATTACGTCGGTCTCGTTGGGACACGCCCAGGACCACTGTTTCTCCTAATGTGGGGTCGTCGATGGGGGAGTTAACTGAATTTATGCGATCTATTTCGCACCTCCCCATCGCCGTCCAGACTTTTTGTCTGGAATCCCTAATGAGAGATGGCCTCCCGGCGAGACGTCCTTGAGGAAAGAGGGTTTTTTTTTGTTGTTGTCGTTTAAGTTTTTTTTGTTGTTGTTATTATTCTTAATATTAGTTTTCGGTGACGGGTATATTTAAATTAGGTGATAGGCATACGAAAGGATAAGGCAAAATGATCGAGATATCGTGATGATCGAGAAAAGGATGAATATCCAGTAAGTGAATCCCATGACTGAATTTTTTTTTTGTTGTCTGTATTATTTTTGACTTACGTTAACCATAAAGAATGACTTAGACTACCGTGTTATTTAGTTGACATTCATGTAATTTTTGAAAGATTATTATTTAATTGATATTATTGAGGAAATTTTAATTCATTAGGCTAAAGTATATTAAGAGTAGCAGACCACCAGCAATGCAAGGTTCTATGTGGTTCGTAAACTAATGCCCACGCTTCGCGGTATCATTAGTTTAGGGGGGAGGTATGACGAGTGGTCGTCCTCCTGGGATAAATAAAATAATTCGTTAATAGATTTCACTAATACATACTTGAAATCGGGTGACGAGCAAGATAGGACATTGCATCGCTGCAGGTTAACAAACAATTAAACTTAATTCCCAGCTAATAACAAAATTTATTTGATTTGTTGAGGAAAACACTGGGGAGAATCAGCTGGTGACAGTAAACAGAGATAGCTGCAAGTAAGGTGCAAGTACATGGATGCGACTATAGGAAAATATGTCGAGGACCAATCAAGTAGTCTCTTTTTGCTCACCAGGAGGCGAATAGTAATCCTCCCCAGGGATTAGAATTTAATAGAAATGTCGAGATTGTTCCGTCTTTGTCTTCTTTATCGTGATAATCTAAATATAGTTCGAGTATATATATACCGTGCGTAGTTATTATTTTCCTTACCCGAATTGTTGGTATAGTCAAGTATTGGCTATTGAATAGAGAGAGAGAGAGAGAATAAAAGACGATTTTTGGAGGATAGTTTATTGATAACTATTGATTGATTTATTACGATAATTGATAAATTTTTACTAAATTATTTGGGATTTTTTTTTATATATTTTTTGAGAATTTTGGTGGTGTTTTCTTTCTTCTTATGATATAGAAAAGTAACAAGCCTTTAAATAGTCGCGCGGCCGGATAATTGATGGTAACGCCCTCTTTTCTTAAATTGGCGGGAACAATAGTGTATTCTTGCCTAATATGCATAACAAAGATGCTAGATGGATTTTAGAGGGAAAATCGAGTTTCCGAGCCGATGAAAAGCGGGACACACACTGACTTGTCACTCGTCGCCCGATCTCGAAAAGGGAAGGAACCATACTGAAAAGTCGAGGCTCAGACCATTTTATTTTTTTTATTTTCGGAGATTAGGATTACATTCCAAAATAAATTAAAGAAGGTGCGTGGGCCGGGAACTTAGAGTTGTTTTATTGTTTAAAGTATTATTATTTTCATTTGGCATTGCTGGTGAGTTTTTTTAGTTATTTTTGTACTGTCTTCTCTCTCTCTCTCTCTCTAATAGCCGGTGGACCAGAATTAGTGATATTTTCGAGATTCGTAAATTTCCTTTTAGCTCGGGATTTTCCTTTTTCAGGTTGATGCAGTTAAATCGAGATGTTGTATAGATTGTTTATTTTTTTTGAGATGTTCGTGATTTCCCGGGTATACAATTTAGTCGAGTCGAGTTAAATTGTTAAATTTGATATCTCCGTAGATATCGGCTAAACGTCTTTTTGTTACACACCCGTATTGGAGAATTTGTAGAATCACTATATTTTTTTTTAATAAATGTTGTTATAAATTAAATTTAATTAACGGTGTAAGTTATTTCAATTGAACCCCCTTACATTGGTGAATTCGCAATTTGCACGCGACGCGCCTAGGGTAGAGGTGATCGGGAAAATAAAATTTAAAATTTGTATCTGTTTAATATTCAAATTATTTAAACTTTTTGTGATCCCACGTCACAATAGATATTGACCAGAAGTAATTAAAACTGCTGTTTATCTGAAAAACAGAACATTAGCAAACACAATCGAAAAGAAAACTCCTTATGAGATTATGATGGGGAAAAACCGAATATTAATAATTTAAAATTATATGGAAGCAAAGTTTATGTAAGAACACTTGAGATTAAAAGAATAAATAAATGGAACAGAAAAGCTGATGTTGGAATATTGATTGATTATAAAAATGTTGGGTATAGAGACTTAATAAATAATAAAGTAATTATAGCTCGACATGTAGAAATTGTTAAAGAAAATATTAAGCTAATAGGAGTTAATGACAATAAACAAAACTATGAAACCGATTCAAATAAAGATACTGAGAGTAGCGATATTGAAAGTTCAGTTGAAACAAAAATTCAGGAGAGCGATTCGGAAAGTGTACGCCAAAACAAACGAAAGAATTATCTCCGAAATTGAAAAGGTCAGAAAGAGAAAAGAAACAGCCTGAAAGATACGCGTCGCGATCTGCAAATTATATTTATGTAAACTATGTAAGTGCAGACAATCCGGAAAATTTTGAGAAAGCAATGAAATGTGAGAACAACAAAAATTGGCGAAAAGCTATGAATCAAGAAATCGAATGTTTAAAGAAAAATGATACATGGAAGTTAGTTACAAAACCAGAAAATAAAAAGGTATTAGATTTAAAGTGGGTGTATACTATGAAATCTGAAAATAAATTCAAAGCTAGAATTGTAGTCAAAGGATTCCAACAAAGAGAAGTGATAGAAGATATTTATTCGCCAGTAGCAAGAATGCAAACATTAAAAATATTGTTAAACAATTGCGTTCAAAATAGACTATTTATAAATCAAATGGACGTAGAGTCTGCATTTTTGAATGGGAGAATAAAATCCGAAGTTTACGTAAAACAGCCTGAAGGTTATGATGACAACACAGGCAAAGTATATAAACTAAATAAAGCTCTGTATGGCTTGCGAGAGAGCCCAGGGGCATGGTATGAGTTTCTAGATAACTATTTACAAAAATTCGGTTTTGTCGGAGTAATAATGATTATTGATTGTATTTTATTAATGATAAAATTGAGAAAATTTACTTGATAATATTTGTAGACGACTTGCCAGTCTGCAGCAAAAATAAAGTTAAATTGGAATTAATTAAAAAATTACTTGAAGAAAAATTTAGAATGAAAGATATGGGTCAAATAAAAAATTATTTAAGCTTAAATATCGAATATGATAGAGAAAATCAAATTATGACATTAGATCAAAATAGTTATATAGAATCTTTAGCAAGAAAATACGAAATTGAAAATGCGAAATTATATGCTACACCAATGGAGCAAAATCTAAAGTGTGAACCTGCTCTATCAGTATCCAATGATGTGAAGTATAGAAACTTAATAGGAGCACTTCTATACATAAGCTCTGGAACGAGACCAGATATATGCTATAGTGTGAATTACTTAAGCAGATTTCAAAATTGTTACGATCAAAGTCATTATAAGTATGCTCTACGAATTCGAAAATATTTATACTATACTAAAAATCTAAAATTAAAATTTGAAAGAAACATTAACTCTAATATATTAGACTGTCACGTAGATACTGATTGGGCAGGTGATATATTAGATAGAAGATCAACAACAGGCTATGTAATACGAATGTATGGTAACGCGATTTACTGGAAATCAAAAAAACAAACAAGCGTAGCAAAATCTTCAACGGCAGCTGAATATGTAGCTTTGTCTATGTGCGTAAGTGAAATAAAATTGTTAAGCGGTGTACTGAATGATTTTGAAATTAAAATTACAAAACCAATACGAATTTATGAGGATAACATAGGAGCCATATGCATAAGTAAATTTGGAAATTTAACGAAAAACTCCAAATATATTGAAACACATTATCATTATGTACACGAAAATTATGTAAACGAAGTAATTGATGTAGTTAAAATTGAATCTGAAAATAATCTTGCGGATATATTTACAAAGTCATTAGGACGAAACAAATTTGAAAAATTTAGAGAAAGATTGAAACTATATGTAAAGTAAATTCAGCATATCAAATTAAAATTAAATTTAAGGAGGTGTGTTAAAATATAAGTAAATTTAATTCAGAAACATAGTGTATATTCATATATAAAAAGACGAGTCGAATATACACTACATGTAAACTTCACTTACACAGCTCGTATGTTCAATGTGTGTGCGAAAAGTACAATAAGAAAGAGAAGCAGAGTCGTAAGCTTAAGGCAGATTCTCTCGAACGCTAGTAGAAGAAGGTTGTCTCTGGCTTGTAATAGTGAAGAAAGTAAATATAAAAGAAATACATTCTTGTGTAATAATCATTTTTTAACCTTTTTTTCCTAACAGTCATAAAATTAAATAATTTATTGCAATTTACAATAATTTTAAAATCTAGTTAAAAGATCTGAATTTAAATTATTAATCGATATCGATGCACAGTTTAACATCATAAAATACAATGTTCCTTGAAACAAATTAAACACATAAAAACGGATTTTTAGTTAGCCGTATTGTGAATAAACGTATAAAGATATTAGGAACTGTTTTAATACTGATAAACAAGTTAAACTTTGCATTTCACGTAGAGTCCCACATAGTATTTTACGTGGTTTTGGATAGTAATATTTTTCCAATTCATATTTATATTTTCTTTTAACAATTCTAAATAGCAAATTGCATTCTGCAATATTGCATGGGCACATACATGAAGTATATTAAATATTTTGTTAATTATAAATTTCTTTCCTGAGCATTAATAATATTCCAAATAATGTTAAAGCTATATAAACTTTTGAGATTTAAAAATATCAAATTCTATATTTAGATGTGAATAAACATATTTAATCAATAACAATAATAGTATTTTCAAACGAGAAGATTTTTTAAAATTAGTATCTTTAGATTTTTTAACTAATCAGAAACAGTAAAATAAAAAATTTAATTTTTTAAAACGAAGATATCTTTCGGTTAAAAGGAGAAAATGTAGGTACTTGTTTAATTGAAAAATATGATATTGATTTAACAGACTATAAAGGACTTTATGTAAAACAATTTCCACTACCTCATCAATGAAAATATATAGTTATTGAAGAAATTAAATAATTAATTAATAAAAATCTAGTAAGAAATTCAAAAAGTCCTTTTAATTCACCTTGCCGAGAAACATAATAAAACCCTAGATAGAAATAAAAGATAGAGATTTGCTATTGATTATAGGAAATTAAATACTAAAACAATACCAGACATGTTTTCTACCTAATATTCAAGAAATCTTTGATAAAGTTAGTAAAAATAAATATTACCTTCGAATTGATCCAGTATAAGGCTTTCATTAAATAAAAATGAGAGAATCAGCCATTGAAAGAACAGTTTCTACCGTGTCACCATCATGTCGATTTGAATTGTTAGCATTACCTTTTGGATTAATAAATTCTCATAGAATATTTTATAGAAGTATTACTAACGTATTGGATGAATTTTCAAATAAAAAATATTGTTATTACTATTTAGTAACTGCAAAATTAAGAGAACGAGATTTAAAAATCGAAACAAGCAAGTTTAAATTTTTATTAACAGTGTCACGTGACGGTTACCAGGTGGATAAGCCCGCCCAGGGCCCCAGCCACCACGTAACTTCAGGACTTTTCATTCTAAATTCGATCACGGAAAATCCGTGGACACGGCGAAGCATGCCTGGGCGTTTGTTGCCACAGAGGTTTGCTCTCAGCTTGGCAGAGAAATCTGGACCGCTCAGCTTTGCTCTATCTCGAACGGCTATGACTTCGACCGAAATCAGGAGAAGCTTTGCTACGCCACCAACAAACACAATCTGAATCTTTATTGTACACTGCCGCGCACTCAAAAGCAGGCAACTCCAATCTATCTTATGCGACGAGTATCTCGCCGTGGTCACCGCGGCACTGTGCACGTGCTCGCAGCCTTGACCATGCGCCGAGTGGGGGGCACTGGGCTGCGCGAAATTCGGCGCACCGCGGTAATTATCGCGCGGGAAAGCGCGCGGGCCGCGGCGGCTTATAAAGGGGAGAGGGCAATTAGGCGCACGATCTGCCCTCGATCCTTGCTCGATCGCACGATTCGGATCAGTCTGTCTCGGGACACGGCTTCTCCCGAGACGATTAGCTGCGAAGCGCCACGCTTTTCGCGCGATGCGCTAATAGTTTATAGAAAGAGTTAAGTGAGAGAGAGATAGAGTGAGAGAGAGAGAGAGAGAGAAGTGCATTACAGTGCAGGTGCACTCAGTTGAAGGATCGGGATAAATAACCTTGCGACACTTTGATCTCGCCCTTGCGGTTGAGATTGGTGGAGCAAGTATTAGGGACAACAAAGCAAACTTTTGGGACGCTTCGATCTCGCCCTTGCGGGTTGGAGATTGGCGGAACAAAAGCAAGCATCTTCCCGCCAATTCGGAGATCGCCGCCACCATCAGCGTAAGTAAAAATTTGAAACAATATATTTTGGAACGCGTGCGCGATCATCCGCGTCGGGAGAGAGAGAGAGAGAGAGAGAGAAAGAATTATTTAGACAGGGTCGCTCAGTGTCGGGATTTGTTTTGTAATTTTATTATAATAAATATTAATCATTTATTTTACTTAAACAACCGTGTAATCTTTTCGTGCGCCTTTCCCATTTTTCGCGTCCCTTATAGCGGCGAGCATCCAGGCTCGCCCCGCCGCGTCCGCGGATTTTCCGCGCGACGATACGAAACAAAGGAGGAGAGAGCGGAGAGTCCTTCAGTCGCGTGGTAGCTGGGAGCCGGGGCGAAATCAGCCACCTGGTAACCGCCACGTGATACTTAATATCTATGAATATCACGTTCTCTTTCACTCTCAGTCTCTCTTTCTCTAACTTTTCTGTAATTACTTAAATATGCGCGACGCGCTTTCGCTTGCTTAAAGTTTCGGGATCTCACGTCAGTGTTTCCCGAGACACGCTGGTGATATTGTGCGATCGAGCAAGGATCAAGGACGAATCGTGCGCCTAAATACCCTCTGTTCTTCATTAGACGCCGGGCCCGCGCGTACTAATTACCGTGGCGCGCCGAAATTCGCGCTCCTCGTTGCCCTCCACTCGGCTTGGGATCAAGGCTCCGAGCACGCGCTCAGTATAACAGCGACCACGGCGAAATACTCGTCACAACAAAAATATTTTTAGATCATTTATCAATGAATCTAGGATTTAAGTTGTAAAACAATTTCCAACACCAAAAGACCAATAAGAACATTACCGAATTTTTAGGATTGGGGGGTTATTACCAAAGATTTATTAATAATTTTGCTAAAATTATTTAGCCATTGAATAAACTGTTGCGTAAAGACGCTACATTTTGTGACGTGGTGCTTCAACCCCAAAGACAGATATTAAAGTTAATGAAATATGATTATGATATCATTTATAAATCCGAAAAATGAAACTTAAATGCAGATGCTTTATCTAGAAATTCAAAAGATAAAGCAAATACTTATGTCACTACTAGAGTACTGATACTGAAAATAAACAAAGAAAGAATATAACACATTTAAATCAACCGATAACTCAAGAAACGGATTGCAATATTGTACAAAACAAACCTCTGATATTTTATTCCAAAAATCTAATTTAAATTAAGAAAAATAATATAATTCATATACTAAATACAAATAATGAATCTTCAGACAATTAACATAAATCATTTTTTATAAAAGAAAAATTGTCACTTAATAAAGAAATCTCAGAGAACAGGATTAACATTATAAATAATAAAAACAAAAAATATTTATCTTATGTTTAATTATTAATACATCAATAATTGACATTGAAAAAGATCCTAAAAATATCTTCAATTCCTTAAAAATTTTACTTGTTGCAAATAAAATACAAATGTTTAGTATCTCAACGAAAAATAAACTACTAAATTTATCTTAGATTAAGGTAAATAAAATACTCTTGGATATTTTAAAAAATATACACATTAAAATCATAGCTTGTTTAAATAAGACTAAATATATTCCTATTTAATATAAAGATACAATATTTATAAAAATGACTTTAGTTCTGTAGCAGTGCACCTTTCATAATTCTAAATTCAATTCTATAAAAACAAATATTCATTGAACAGAGTGATTTCAAAGTTAAAAGTAAACTCGACGAGATCTGTAAGAATTGATTTTGTGTTAAAATGCAGAAGGAAATTCTTGTTCTGGAATATCATACGCGGATAATTTTGGAAGCTGGAATAAAATATTCGTACAAGATTGCAATGGGGTGAATCCGGGGTGCTACTGCGCCAACTCGGTTGTATACAATGCAAGTGACATAGATTGCCTTACTTGCTTTTTCGTGCAATGGGACAGTGTATTAGATACTTGCCCGCAGCCCCACGCCTAATCAAGCGCGGTAACTGGCTGGCCGCTCAGCTGATGAGTTGTTATCAGTAACTACCGCAGAGGTGGTATGGCTCCTTTAGATCGCTCTTTGGTCCCGACTTCAATAAAGAAAGGGGCTAGGGGAAACGGGAGGCAGTGCACGACGGTTTCACGTCGAATAAATACAACACGGTTTATCAACTTCACGTCAACCAACACAATTATTGTTTATTACAAATATTATTTGATCGATGCGCGCTTACAAAACATTTAGTAATCCGTGGCGCGCAAATAAATACTAAGCGCATGCGCTCATTCACGGTGAAATAAAATAGTTTCACGTTCCTACTAATTAATTCGCGACTTTCGACTCTTCGAAGGCAACAAAGATCCTCGCTGGATCTCGGGCTTAAATCAGCAGAAGGACCGCGCTGTTGTATCTATTTGTAAATGTAACAGTTACAAGTGCGAGTGAAAGAGATGATATTTCTACTTCTCTCAGTCTCAAAGGACTATTTCCCTTACCATGCGCCACTTTTGCTCTGTCGGACTCACCGCATCCGAACAGAGCTTCTAAGCCTAATAGAGAGAGAGAGAGAGAGAGAGAGAGAGAGAGAGAGAGAGAGAGAGAGTCCAAAAGAACAGTAGAGATTGATTCTCCGCAAGGAGACGTTACAAGGTAGTTTTGTCGATAGGAAGGACTCAGATCCACATGAATAAAGTTATATGAATAAAGAAGAAACATATATTTATTGCTTGTTGCTACCTCAAGTTATCTCCGATGATATTAATAAAAACATTAAAAATCAAGAAGTTATTAAAGGATTTTTTAATACAACTGGAATTAAGAAATTGTTATTTTGACCTGGGATATGATTATCTAAGAATTAAAAACATGGCATTTTATATTATGATCAATAAATATGATCGTAATAATATAGATTTAATTAGATCTATCATAGAAACAATAATTTACGGATATACGTTACACGTTATACATGGATGATCTATTGATCTTTTAGCGGCGTTATTCAGTTCTATAACTCATTTTTTGATAGTATTAAATACTAACCAAGAAAGGTAATTATTTTATCGTAAAAGTATTACGTTAACCTTTATTAAGCAAGTTTCAGGATGTGATCTTTATCTTTCAACTTATTAGTAATTGTTATTGAGAAGTATTGTTTACATCACTATACATTCACGGAAGTTATCATCTTTCGGGATTAATTATAAACTATAATCTTTAAATAAAAGACGTTTAAATACAATCCAAAATCAGTTATTGTTTCAGTTTACTATTATTTAAAAACCTTGATCATTCAAAGGATATTTGGAACGTAAAGTAGGAAACATTTACATTTAAATTTTTAGCGAAATAGATTTTATTTTATCTATAAAAATGTAGATATATTTTATTTGTGGAATACGAGTTATAACGTTTAATTTCAATAAGATGTACAAACATTAAGCCTTTTTTAAGCCTGTACCAAAATACACGAGCTAAAGATGAGGCTAGGAGGCGAAACACGAGTCCTTATTATACTGTTAAAGATTGGCTATCGCGCACAGAGGAAACTCGTCCTTAGTTAAGCAAGATCCTAGAATTCAGCAGCAAATTAATAATATTCTACTTGGAGGTAGAATAGGTTTACTATCCAGGCCGTCTCAGCGACTTGAACTAGTGATAGTTAGTGGGAAATGATATATTTTCTTATTTTATATTAATATTTAGTAATTGTGTGGGTTATTAGTTTGAATTAAATTAATAAACACACTTATTTATTTATATATTTGCTTACTTGATTTATTTGGTTCTCTTGATGATGTACTCTTACTTTTGAACTGACTGATTACAACTTTTATTTATAATTTTGTTTATTTAAAATTATGAATTATAATGTATTTAGTACTTGGATTTAGAATTGGATTCGATAGCGCGCGAATATAATTGATTGATTATGAAATACAAAGAGTGCGACGGACTTGGAATAGGTTGTGCGCAAAACGACAGCGGTACAGTGGAGACAGAGCCTAAGTAATAACCAAAATATATGTGCCGAGTGTTTCTTTTAAACAGTAGCCCCTGCATGAAAGTTAATTTTTAACACGATGAAAAAATATAATATTGTTTGTTCAATGACCGATGTATGTTAAATATGCTTAATAGTTAACATAGTAACCAAACAAAAGAAAATTAATGCTCGTTCAAAACAAATATTTCCCATCGAAACCTTTGAATCTTGCCGCTCACTTCATATCGGTATACCTTGTATGTGTGATATGATGTAATACGAGGCATTAGATACAGGTATAATAGCTGTATTTGTTTGTTATGCATAATGCAAAACACCATAATTAAACTCTTTATTCGAACATTACCTTATAGATAAATACAAAGAATTTATAAATGCTATGCATAGGGATTATCAATTAACAATATTAATTTATATTATGCTAATATTTTGGCATTATACCATTTCATTTTTTAAAGAATACTACAATTAAAGAACGTAGAGCCTTGTGTAAAATATATATGAAACTATTCCAGATATGGAAATTGCGATACTAATTCTAAATTTCTTAGCAGAAATGATGGTTTTTAATATATGGTATGAATGAAAATTAACATTTGTGACGGGCGGATTTGCGCGCGCAAGCGAGGAATCAGCTGGGCACCGCGGCCGCGGGGCGGGAAGGGCGCGCGGTAGTTCGGAAAATGCGTGACCGCGCCGCGCCGGCTAGTTTCGCGCGGGACGCTGAGCGATCGGCCCCGATTGCTGACAGAAAAGCGCGACGCGTGAGAAGTATAGAGAAGGAGAGTCGAGAAGCGAGAGAGAGAGAGAGAGAACGGAAGGCGCTCAGCTGACGCGTGGCCCTGACACCACCTGGGGACGCGAGAGAGAGCGCGGCGACTTCCCGGCTGGATTGTGGCCGGGACTATCGGCAAGGAGACGACGGCCAGGTAGGGCCATACACCATATTATGTTTCGCGCGTGAGAGAGAGAGGCACGGACGCGCCCCCCCCCCCCCCCCCAATAGCGCAACCCGGTTTGCGGCCCGGCGAGGGTTCGGACGAGGCGAGGTGCCCGTATGGGCACCAATGCCTCCGGCTTGATACCCGGAGGTCCGGTGCTTGCACCGCCGCGACCGACGTAGGCCAGCTCCCCGGGCTGGCCCGGCCGGGTCCCCTCCGGGGCGACCGCGAGGACCTGCATCAGGGCAGAAGGCGCGACCGGAGGAAAACTGGCGTGGGGCTCCGGGTGCGAAAGCACCACGTCACACATTTTATATATGATCCATTTACAGACCATTTAACACATAATAATATAATTTCCTTTATCTTACAGTATTGAATTTGAAGTATTAACTAGAATAATTAATGTTTGAATTTAAATTATAGATTGAAGTATCATTAAACATAATATGATGTTATTCTATAAAATTTAACACATAATCATCATAATTTAAATCATTATAATTTGCATATAAGTACATCATAAAAATGTACATGAAAATAAATTGTTTATATTTGCGCACCCTGCACGGTCAGAGGCTCGGACAACGTAGCTGGCTACTGACATCGCCGCCGCGTAATTCGCCATCTTTTGCTCGTAACATCTATCTGAGCGGCTACAGAGAGTCGCTTGCATTTACTCATAGGAAGCGGTAGAAGGCAAGTTTGCAGACTTCTTATCGTCTTCCTCGATACACCGCTGCTTTCGTTGAGTGTCGGATTCCAGCCTCGCTCGCTCACTCGGCGGCAACTTCTTCGCTGGGGGCACCACCACTGGCTTAGTTACCGAGGGCTTCACATCCTTCTCAACACAAGTCATGAAACCCCCTCTCGACCGCAGTTTCGGCTACTTTACCGCCACTGGCCCCAACGCTGCTCCTGGATTCGCGATCATTCGTGCCTTGCTCCACTCGGGCTCCGGCAATCCGACGACTATGCTAACTCACTTGGTGTCACTTGGTGTTCGACGGAGATTGAGAACGTCCCGGTACACATATCCTCTTACTACTCCGCTCCATCCCCGCCTTGACCCCAGAGAAAATTATGAAATTAAATAAAAATCACCTTCCTTTAATTGGACTTGAGCTTCGTGACTTGCAGCGTAAGAGTGGGGCACTGTACAGACGTTACTGACGAATAGAACGAAGGCAATTCCTCGAGGACTTCCTTGATCTCCACAAAGACGTTCAGAAGAGGATAGATCTGGCGAGGACTGAATACGTTCATTGTTAAATATAGTTAGGTAAGTAAATAGTATGTAGTGCGTAGATTGTAAAAGGCTTACTATTTACGTGCGTAAATATCGGCTGCGCGGAATGTTGTGAGCTGTAACAATTTGCGTTATATAAGTAACCGACCCGAGCGACGAAGTAACCGCAGGTCAGTTTTATAGAGGTTACGCTAATAATAGACGGCAGAAGAAAGAAAAGGCATTGCGCGAGCCCGAATTTTGTATAACAACAGTGTATGTCAAGACTCTAAACCGAGAAGGTGACGAGCTTGCTTGCGACTTCCTAATAAAGACTATTTCTTAAGAGCGCCTTTGATTGAGTTATTTTACCGTGATTTCATAATCGCCTGTTCGACTCTTAAAATTCTAGTGCAATCTGCCATGAGTTACGGAACCTAGGGCTGCTACCATGAGCAAGTGGGTCATTGCATGGGTTTATGCCGGATGAGCTTAACACTCAAAATTGATATTTTTATTTAAAAATAACGAAAAGATTACAGTTTATAATTTTTTATTAATCAAATTATACATAATGATAACAATATTATAACAAGTAATATAATAATGTATAAATTCCTATTATATACATGTACACATAAAATACATTGTATTACAGGTTATGTTTACGGCTAGATATCACTTACTTTTAAAAAACAGATAATGCATCGAAATAAATCTTAAATTCACAAGTGCATCTTATGTTTCAACTTTTATACTTAATTTTGTTGACACTTTCATTCTTTGCTCACGTTTCTTTTCGGGTTTGTTTTCTATTTAAAATAACTTTAATACTTCATCAACATCATCTCACATTCCCCAATTTATTCCTCCAGATTCTTCTTTTTCTCTTCTTAATCGTTCTTGTTCTTCCTCTTCTAGCAGTTGTTGTCTTTCTAACTTGTCATGCTCATTTGATTCGAATTTTCTCATATTTTTTTAACTCTCAGTTTACGGAATACAATTCTGATTCTTCCTTGTGATCAATATATCGACAGCTTTTTTAACCGAACGCGTGGAGCAAATGAACTAACTACCGCGATTTCAGAGTACGAGTGGAGACGCAACGACTGTAGCAGTGCTTCATATGCCTACTCCACGCGTTATCGAGGATAAGATTCTTTATGCATGGCATGCATTGGGCCATTATATTGTGCATCGGGAAAGTGGTGGAATTAGGTAAGTGGTGTCTGAAACAATTGTGATAGACAGGTAAGAACATATATAATAACAACAGTATAATAACTGAATTTCCTAGGTAGTAATATTAAATCTGCAGTTTGGTTTATTTAGTAAAGGCAATTAATTTACTTGATCGTGAACTCGTGCTCAGAACCTTTCCATTCAACAATCTATACAGGAACAGAATCATCTTTGTAGAAAATAGTGAAGAAACCGTCTTTAAAAAGTTTCATTAGAAAGCATCGTTAGAACCTTCAGAAAATTCACTTTAAATTTAAATTGATTTTACTTGAGTTTACCTGTATTAAATTGGAGATTATTTAATTTAAGCTCGCTAATCATAGGTTCAGAAAAATTATTTGAATAGAAAAATTTAAACACTAGAAAATGAGGGCATTTGTGAAAGAGAAAATCGAACAAAATTTTAAAGAAAAGAAATTAATTAATTTTATTCATCGCGCGGTTGCGATGAAAATGTAATAAAACGGAATAAATACGTTTTACCTTGAGAGAGTGAGATTAAACTGATAACATTTTTGAAAATGTCGAAACAAGAGGCTGCAACGTTCTTCAGTATGGGTATTGATTTTAAGAAGTTTAATGATTTATTTTCTGATTACAATTTGTGAGGGACAGGACTAGGAGCAGGTTACAGTTGTACACAATGAAAAATGCGAAGTCTTTTAATTTAATAAAGTAATTCATTTATTTGAATTAATTACAAACAAAGAGTCGCACTATGAAATAACAAAGAAAAAATAAATAAACGGCTGGTGCCGCAACGCTCACCTATTTGCCTGCTGTCTCGATCGACAGTGACCCTTTGTCCGCGAAGGGCCCGATCGTCGCCGATCGCTATCCCCTCCCCTCGAGTTACGCGGGAAGCCCGGCGCTCCGAAAACCCGCGGTTTCGCCCGAAAATCCACTAGTGTCGCGGGGCTACTAAATGCCTAACGGCCACGAGGAATTTCACGTCTCGTGCACGGGGGGTGGCCTTCATAAACAAGGAGCAAGCTCCGCGAGGCTCTTTACACCACAGGTAGGCCTTGCGCCTACCTGAGTGAACGGCTGAAGCCACGAATCCACAGTGATTCGCGCTGAGGTAGCCCCGTTTCACTATTTTAAATCATCTTACTCGAGAAAAAATAGCTCCGCCCTCCCTCGCCCCGCGAGGAGTGGACAGCGATCAGCGCGCAAACGCCTAATAAACGTATAACGCTAATAAATACAATTCACATCCAATTAATAATAATAAGTAATTAAATAATAATCAATAATTCGCAAAACGCCGATAAATAGTTTTCGCATTACAAACTTCGGTCCATAGCACAATTATTCAGTGCCAAATATAGCAGTTCTTTTAGATCATTCAGGTTTTTATCCAGGGATTATTATCAAATTGTCATTAAAGGAAGCGAGAGACTGAAAACTACTTTTTAATTAAATTTGTGCTTATTTCAATTTTGTTTCTCGATTCTCGATAATTATAGGATCAGATAAACTACTTGAATAGAAAAATTTATACACTAGAAAATGAGTACATTTTTGAAAGAGAAAATCTTTATGTTGTTACGCAATTACATCAGCAATGAAAGGCGTTATAGATTTTTTGACAACATTTGTGTTTATTCAGCGACTCTAGACAAATATTTTTTAATCGTAGAGAAATTAAGTTAAAATTGAGAAATGTTAATCTTATCTTATAAACATAAAAGCACATATTATAAGCAAAGAAATTTTATAAGTAAAAAAATATATATTATAAGCAAGGATGGCTTGGGTATAAATCCGACAAAATCAGAAGCGGCTAAAAATTGTCCAGTGACCAAAATTGTGAGGAATATTCAACAATTTCTAGGTTTCTCAAGATATTACAATAGATTCATAGTATATCTTGAGCAAATGCTAAATCGTTGACCAACTATAAAAAAAGAATAGGTTTTCATTCAAACAGAGAAAGATCAAAGAATTTTTGTGTGTCTCAAGAATAAAATGTGCGTGGCCCCGATTCTATAATACTCCAATTATGTAACAATGTATACGTCGGAATATGCAATTCAAGAAACATGAAAACCAACATAGAGAAGATTATCCAAAAATATTTTGACCGTTAATTGAAAAAATTATCTCAATTTACAACTAAACAAAAAATGATAATCACCGAATATTCTTCGATTCTTTTCTCTAAAATGAGCAAGATCCTTACCTTGGTCGAACAATAATAACGAAATATTCTGGTTATGCAAAATCACATCAGCAAATTCGTAATAGGCGTACTTCTCTGGGATCATACTATAGTTTCTGTAGCAGATGAAGTACTTAAAAACTTAATTTGTACTTTTGGAGCATCTCGATTGAAACTGATGAAGGCATTAAGTTTTGATGTTAATTATTATCATTGGTAGCATAAAAATTTAGAATGAAACAAATGAAAAACAGTGAATTATTGATTATAATTGTTTAAGTTGATGCCTATATATTGCATCCCTAATACACATATTAGGGGCCAATCGAATGGGTAGAGTCGGATTCTTACGGACTAAATACTCTTGCCAGATGAAGGGCACCAGACTAAAAGGCCTCTAATCCCCAAGAAAAATTATGGTAGGTAGGAAGGTAATAGAGATGGAGTCAGGGGGGAGGTAGATGGAGTGGGGAACTAAGTAGAACCCATAATACGCAACGGGTGTGAAGCGAGATACATACCTAGCAACTCTGCTTGCAGGGCCTAGTTACTAAGTAGTACGATTCAGAGGTGTAATAAATGCATGATATAATAAGAATGACTTAATCGTACCTACAAATTTAAATGTCACATTACTTGGTGGATGTACTAGTTTACGCAAAGAATCACACTTTTACATGGCAAGCTACCTCTCACAGGTGGCTTACGAGTACAATTGAACAGATAGGCTCCGCAGTACAAAATACGCAAGCAATTGAAGCTCGCAGGCTTCTCGAAAAATCGAACGCCAATTTGTATATTTTATACTCGTAATCGCTCACGATTGACTTGAGATTATTTATGCGGGCATAGATGTTATCGAGGCATAGCGCTTTCCGCCACAATGATATTTACAGTATCAATAGCAATATCAGTGATTTGCTCTCTCATAATACATATTTTATTATTCTACCTTATTATTTAATATTTAATATTATTTAATTCTATAGTATATAACATATTCGTATAATTATAAATTATTTTTTAAACTATAACACTAAAATTAAATATGAATTAATTCTAGAAAAGAAAGATAATCTTTCTTACTTCAAGAATTCATCCAGGAGAAAGCAATGCATCGTGGATAATGCATGGAACGTTAGAAACATTATTAGGAGATTCGATTTACGCAACAACATTAAGGAAAGTATATATTTTTAAAATAATCCCTATGCTTAATATCGATGGAGTTATAAATGGTTGGTACGTATCGAGAATAGTGTCTACATATAATCATGTTTCTAATTAATACATTTTTTTAAAAATTTCAAAAATTTTGTTTTAAAATCTTTAAAGTACGTAGATAACTACGTCTAAAACGTAAACAAAAGCAGCACGTACCGTTGTGAAGGCTAGAAAGGCCAGAGAATTTTAAGTGAAGAAATTAATAATTGTATTAATTACATCACTTGAAGGTAACTGGCCAAAACATGTAGTACTACAGAGTAAGAAGAGATTGCTGTCATAAGAAATAGTCCAGCAATTAGTAGACATTATCTTTTTGAGGGTGTTGAATTCGACTGTAATATTACATTTTTATTTTACAATATAGCCGATCCAATATGACCGCCATTACAGGAAAAGTACAATTAAGGTTAAATTGAATTAGCATAAATTGAATTTCTTGCGGCATGTATGACATTCATGCGAGGAATTGATCTTCACGATCAATACTTTAGTAATTTATAAACAAGTATTAGCTCAAAGAAATGGACATGGGCAGTTTCGTGCAGTTAGATTCAAACTTCATTGATAAATGCTTTAATTTTGCACAATATGGTAAATAAACGCTAAAAATAAAAAACTTGTGAATCCCAATCACAGAAGAGTTTTTGCGATCATTTTTATGAAGATTGTTTGAGATAGTATCATCATGTTTACCAGAAAACTAGAACATCATTACAAAAAATAAATAAAATTAGTGATTTTTACAAAAAGCGTAGGAAATTCATTGCAATGAATATAAAATACATGGTTGCGAAGAGTAACCCATCGTGATCGCGCGTAAAGTATTATCTCTTCGATTCGGCCTTTGGAGCAACTACGAGAGCGGCCGCCACGAGGAGTAAGTCGTTTCTGTTGTATTTTACGGACGCGCGCGCTAAAGAACATCCGATCGTGCTGTGTGTGTGAGAGAGAGAGACTGTCTAGAGTAGGCGCGGTCGAGTTTAATATTGTGTGGGTTATTTGTGTAAACATTTGTTATTGAATATTTTATTTAAATTTAAGTTTTGCGAATATTCTTTTGCGTTACCTTCCTACCGAAACATATCTTTCGCGCCCACTAGTCATTTTTAGCAGCGAGTACCCAAGCTCGCTATCGCTACGTTATTTATTTGCGACAAAATAATCGAGTCTGATAATCCTGCTACGTCTGAGACTCCAGGGCGGGATTAATCACCTGAGGATCCGTCGTGTGACAATGTCAATTGTTTTCACACATTCCATTATAACAGAAAAAAATTGAACAATTTCATTAATTATTATAAACATTTTGAGTAACATTAGAGAAAGATCTAATAAATCCTGACCAATTCAAGCATTCCATTTGCTAATTAAATCAAAAGTTACTCATGTTGGTATTACTGACTCCATATTAGAGCTAGTATTTTATAAAATAAAAAACTGATATTAAATTCAGATTCAGAACCCTAAAAATATATAATGACTACTCACTTGCTATCAATGTATAAAGAAATATTTTTTCTGTAATAGTGGCCATATTTGATCTGCCATTATGTAAAATAAAAAACTGTTATGAAATTCGTTTTCAATGCCCTCAAGGACATAATAATTAGTCGCTCGCTCTAAATTTACAAAAAAATATTTTTTTTACAATGGCGGTTATGTTGGATCAGCCATTTTGAAAATATATAGTATGAAAATGGCCTATTTTATTTTTATATATTATTAGAATGTAGTATAACTAGGTCTTTAATTTTAATTTTTAGAATAAATCTTTATGTAAATTATTAAAATAGTATAGTCGATGAGTCTCTTTCACTTTTAAGGAATTGTTCGTCGTAATCTTGTCGCAAATTACATTAAAAATTTTACCTTTAAGAAGTCTGCCTTGACAGTATTTTTTAAAAACCATCTGTTTTGCAAAACCACATACATTAACCCACAGAGCATTTTGCGTTGAAATGCGCAAACAGTAACACAGAGAATTAATAATAACAAGAAAAAAATCTATTTGTTATTACAAAATATATTGGAAAGTCTATGGAATCTTTCAAAGGCAATATCTAAATCGTCTACTAATAGTGATCCCGAGGCATATCTGGTCAACATATATAATCCCCTCTCCATCGATACTATTATAATTTCTATGTTTAAATGAACGGCAAATAGGTTCCAAAACAGGAATTTCTAGTGTGAAATTGATTATATTATGCTTACTGTCAAAAAATCATTGACTTTAACAAAAATAATATAAATATAGGTAAGATTACCGGTGTAGTATACACGGGACATTATCACAGTTAGAACAGATATCCGTATTTGCGTCACTAAGGATAATCTCATAACAGTAATCCAAAATTAATCATCGAAATCCATTTAAAAATGTCGAGTTCCTCATGAATGATATGTAAAGAGATCTATATACGACACAGTCTTTGGTAATTTCACAGATACGTTGCTGTAGACAGCAAATAAATACTAAGTACCTCTGCTCTTCCCTGCCAATCCACTCAGCTCTGTTGCTACTGCTGCTGTTCAGTTCTTTCAAAAGACAGTACAGATTTTAGAGTAGGTTCATATAATCTTTACGAATAATTCAAAAAGTTTAGAGGTATTGCGATAGTTAGCTCAAAATTAGACATATGATTTCGGATGTAAATTGCGATCTTATCCGATAGGTATCTGCGCTAAATATTATGATTAAAATGTAACCACTTAAGTTTGCAAAATATCTTGACATGAAGAACAGTCACTGTTCTTAAACCAGTTTAAATCTTTAAAAAATTACTTAAAAAGAGAATTACAGGTCCAATATCTACTTACCGAAATATTCCAATAGTAATAAGAATAGAAAGAATATAAATAATATTATGAGCTAACAAAAAAGTTAGAAAATAAGTCGAAACGGGTGCGTGTATCTCACCGGAATCTCACGTTACTTTTTCTGTCTAACGTTTCCTCTCTCTCTCTCTCTCTCTCTCTGCTTCTCTTGAAAAACTCCAGAGTTTTACATTGAGTCTTAATGTTTAATCTATATGTAGATAATTACAGATATACAGAAAAGAAATAGGGTCATGAAGATATGAAACGACATTTACCATATCCTTTGTCACGTATGATTCACTTAGTTTAACCTCATCGATGTAAAAAAATCGGAAGGAGTGCTAAATATTATTCCTTTATTATACTTTTCTCCTTATAGTTTTCTCCTGCGCGAAAAGATAAGATGAGAGCCGGTCAAGGCGTGAAGTGAAAATTGTCTTATTGTTTAGTCGAATCTAAAAATTCTTAGTGAGCAAGTGCACCGAAAGTGGTTTATATACGCTTATCTTCGGATAGAATGCAAGGTTCGCTACACCAAATTACACGGTTATCTCGTACAAAATTGTCAACTACGATCAATTAAAATCAAAACGAGATTTTCAAAACCAACTCACTACTTATTAAATGGAGCACAAACAAAAGTGAACTCATAACTATAATATGATTATAAATATAGTGACTATAAATAGTCATTATTGCTCTAATGCCACACTAAAGACGTTCACTGAAAATAATTTTTAAAAGTATTTAATATATTACATCATGTAACTCTTCGAAATTTTTCCTTCGAAATAGATCTTTGCTACATAGAGTCCCATCACAGATCTATTACATTCGACATACAATAGATAAATAGCACACAATAGTAGAGATATGCGACATAATGAGCGGGGACTCCAAAAAAAAGTCTGACTTGTGCGTTGTACATTCATACAAACCTGCTAATCACGTCACGCTCTATCAATTATCGACGACAATCTTGTTCGTATGGGCTAAAATATATTCCAATAACAAGCATGATCGCATGATGAACGTAGTATCGTCTGTCGCGAGTATAATTGTTACGGTCGGATCGTGATAAGGAAGGAAAGCCGGTTAATAAACACTCACAGTGGACCGTATCTTTTTGGTATTATTTATTTATTGTAAACTACAGTTGACAATTAGCCCGTGTAAGTTTGCTGCAAATTTCGAAATGTAAGAGTGCCAAGGAGTTTCTCGCTCGAGAGCTAGAGAGAAAGTTTTGTGGGCGCCGCGCCGTGCCCGAGCTTGAGGCCCTGCTCCCCCCACTCTCATCGAACCCTTTGTTCATCGCGCCGTCGGTGCGACGCATCGCCCGCGAGCTCACTCGCCTGCCTCCCTCACTCCTCGCGCCCGTCGCACCTTCCGCGCTCTCCCACCGTGGCGCTTTCCGCGCATCCGAGACTGTGCCGTCCCGCGCTTAAAACGCTTTTCCGCGCAAACCATACCTCGCGCGTCCTGCGGCCTCGTCAAGGTTACCAAGTGGCCCCAGGAAAACCGTGTGTCGCCCTGTGCACACATGACACACACTTACACGAGAGCTCACTCTCTATCGGTGCCAAAGATGGTCACCAGGTTGGTCCGAAAACGTCCCTGGCCCACAGGTTAATACACAACCACGAGAAGCCAGGCTTCTCGTGCCGGATAACGAGGCCGCATCCACAACGGATCTCCTGCCTTTCTCCCTTTATCTCATCTCACACCCACTCTCCTCTCCTCTCTCTTCATGTCACGCTTTCTCTGTCTCTCGTACGCTCCCTCTCTGTCTCTCTCTCCTGCTGGCGCTCTCTCTCTCTCTCTTTCTCTCTCCCTCTCTCGCTGTCTCTCGCCGGGGCATCGCGTAGCCTTTTTAACATTGCTCGGTCCGCTTCTCGCCGTCGATAACCGCGCTCGACTCTAACCTGTCGCTAACAATAATGGTACGCAGCATCAGTTTGTGACCTGGTGCTTCCACCTCGAGACCGACGAGCCTCGGAGGGGCCCGGAGCACCAGCCACTCTCCGATCGCACCCACCTGTCTGTCGCGCAGGTTCGTGGTCGCCGGGAAGGGGACCCGGCTGGGCTAGCCCCGGGTGGCTAGCCTCGCGTTGGTCAACGCAGTAGGAATCACGCAGGGAGGAAGGACTCAATAATTAACTCGGGGCTCTTGGGGAAAAATGCTGTTTATTCGCGCCCGGGTGGGTCATCGGAATTTGCCGGCTGGCACGGTTCCGCACCAGTCGGCTCTGCGCGGGAAAGCTGCCACTCTCGCGGTCCCGAAATGCGCGCGGTGCCACAAAACCCACCTGGTGGTGAGGCCTTCTGGCCCTTTCCTCTATGCCTGGTCCGTTCGGACCGGGGACGCCTAGCCGTCATCCCTTGGTGGTGCTGGGTAACTGGGCTTCCGCTGCCGTCGCCCTTAGCCTGGCCTACGTCTGCTATCGCCCAGACGCTTCGGGCGTCCTCGCCTCTGGCAGCCGACCCCGGATGGTATTGGGTGCCGGCTCTGGTGATGGTGCTGGCTGGTGATGGGCGTATCCAAGGACAACGACGTACCGCTAGTTACCTTTATGCGCACGGATGGTTTTGGGGCTTGCAACGGATCGCGGGCTCCGGAATAGTAACGGACCGAGAGCGCTCGGGTCCGCGCGGAAAACCGAACTGCCGGTCGATCACCCGACGAGTGGTGCTACTCATTCGCGCCAAATCCTCCAGGTGATTAGCGCGCGCGCCGCGCTGACGGAGCCCCGAGCACCTGTTTACCAACATGCCGCCGTGTTACAGGTGACCCGATGTCTTCGTCACAAGTTCTGACGGTTTTTGCAACCTCATACGAAGACCGCGGCATCATTGCACTTTGGACGAATAAAGTCACCGTGAAAATAAAACAGTTAATTATTGTAGGTAGATATGCTTTTCTACTTATTATTGCTTGTCGTGTCCTTGCATTCGCGTTTCTCCAAACAAATGGAATAAAAATTCCATTTATCATTTAATGATATTTGAAATATTAAATATCACAGCAATTATTATAAAGACATTATTAACATCATATTAAGATCTCTTAAATTGGATGAAAAGGATATTCATTCATCTGATACTAGTATGTTTCTAACAAAGTTTATAACTTTTAATCAAGAAATCCACAACTACTTCCCTCGGTAGCATTAGTAAATCAAGTATTGCCTTTCTTTCACTTTCCAATATAAAGCTCTCCAATATGACTATCAGCTAATAAAAATTTAATTTAACCTCACAATAAATAAGAGAAAAATCTCCGAATCTACTTTTATGAGCCCAAAATTTGAACAAATCCTTACTTCTACTAAAAGCAGTTTAGGGATAAACTTAGCATACAACTGGGGCGATTAAGTGTCTGCGTTAAAAGTGGAATCTAAGCAAGTGATTTGAGGAATATGTTAAAACCTAAGAGAATAGTAGCGATTTTGTTACGATTCTTGAAAACCACTGAGCTGGGGTTCCAAAATTTCTATCCATTTTAATCTTCTGGGAACTGAAGGAATAAAATATGTATAGATACTTTCAGACTAGTTCCTGCGAGTCTGCTAAATATATCAAATGGACGGTACTCTCTTCTTTTTCTCATTCCCATCATCACAAGTGTGACAAAGTCACAGGTCTGTGAGCAGACCAGGGCTGTCCCCTGAAAATAAATTGAATAAATTAGTATGGACTCAGGGACGCATAGGGAAGACTTATTCATTGATAGATACAGAGGCCTGACCTGACAACTGGGAGAGCGAGAGCATACATATTTTTTACAAATATTAATTTATTTTGTAACAAAATTTATTGTTACGTATTAATTATTTACATTTAATAATATTAAAACTCCTACTTCAAACTGTGCGGGAGCTCTCCGCCTATCAGCGCAGAAGCGCTCTGCGCAGGTGCGAAAAGTCTTGGTTTTCTGGCATCTCTGGTGGAGAGGCGGCAGTTCCGTTGAGGACCGAGCCACCGGGCCACATGGCAATATGGCGCCAATTCGGCAGGCTGCAGCATGCCGCACGCTGTGCTCGACCCAACCAACGCCGCAGCCGACAAACCTTCGAGGAAGGCGACTACGTGGAGATGACGATAGCAGGGGATGGCCGAGGATAGGACCTGTCCTACAGGCCATTTAGAAGAAGTTCGAATTGTTCATCGACTTGCCGTATTTCGGCCCGTTACCCTCACAATCCAACCCTATCGCGCCTGGTGTATGCTAGGAGGCCGGTCGGCGATTACGCGTTACCTCTGCTATCCCTCTCGCACTCTCTCTTCACTCTTTCCCACTCACTCACTCTCGCATGCACTGTCTTTCAAGTGACAACGTCACAATTTATTTTATATTATTATTTATTTCTATTTCTACATTATTTTTTGGAATAATTTTAATAATTTTATGCACTCCCAAATATAGATTTTTATCCTATTTACTAACTGTTGGTTCTTAATACTTATACTTTATCTTCTAGACTAAAAAATAAGATGTATTTTGAGATTGTAGTATTTTTTGGATTTTTCTTTAGAATTAACAAAATTTTCTCTTGCAACACTTGAAACTTCTATTTCAGATATTAATTATATATTCAATTTTCTAGATATTTATCATATGTTCAAAGCTTTTCAGAATTTTTCAAAGTTTCATTAGAAGGCAAACATTATTCATGAGGATTAAAATTATAATTGGAATAAACTTTGAGGAAACCGGCGTCGCGTTCTTCGAAGGCCGGCCTCTACCAAGCTTTTTCGGAGCGGGATGATACGTTACACTCTTTCTCACCCAACTCATTGGGCGCGCTCGGCAACGCTTCATCGCCTATTTCATTAAGCGTGCTCGCTTCAGCGCCTTGGCGTAACTCAATAGGACTGCTCGCAATTACGGCACTCCCCTCGTCCGCGATATGAGGAAGCGTCTCCTTATTAACGTCGTTATTTGCTACGTATCGCTTCAATTGCTCAACATGAATGGGCCCCTCTATTGCCCGTCCACCGTCTGCGAGCTCGTACGTATTGATTCCTAAAACCTTCGTTATTACGTATGGGCCATAAAATTTTCTCAACAGCTACTCAATGCAGCTGGATCAGTGAGCGATTGACTTGCCGCTCATCTAATTTGCAGCCTTATGCATGGATTCAACGGTACAGCCCATCAAAAATTGTGAACTTGAACAACAGCTTGTTCAAAAATTGTTCGGCGCAATGGCCCTTGCTTGCACGGCGCCAAACGTTCCATTCGAGGAACTCTGGGAGAGATTTCTTCAGTTATGCGTTGATTCGAATATGTTATATTTTTTTATTATTCTTTCAGTATCTGTGCTCTAGTGATTACAAAAGAATCTGCTTCTTCTATTAGATTTCTAGATAAGGCATCTGCATTTAGATTTCCAATCCAAAAGTAATTAATAATAATACAAAAAAATATAATCCAAAAAAAATTTAATTCTAAAAATACAATAGTGAAATGATTCTACTCCAAGCATAACAGTTTGTGTTTCTTTTATATATATGGGATAGTTTAACTCAGCATTTTTTAATTTTAGTTATTGTAACTGTACATATTTTTATATAATTAGGAAATTATTCTAGTAAATATATGCACATTATTTTGTTATATATTCTATAATTTACGTTTCAATATATTTACAAAACACTAGTTATACAGTTATTAAATTTTTATGATTTTATTAATTCATTTGCGCATTATGAATAAACATATACTGTGACGGGCGGATTTGCGCGCGTAAGCGAGAAATCAGCTGGGCACCGCGGCCACGGGGCGGGAAGGGCGCGCGGTATTTTGGGAAATGCGTGACCGCGCCGCGCCGTCTAGTTTCGCGCCGGACGCTGAGCCATCGGCTCTGATCGCCGGATTGATAAGCGCGACGCGCGAGGAAAGATAGAGAGGTAGAGAGAAAGGAGAGTGAAGGAGCGAGAGAGAGAGAGAAAGGAGAGTGAAGGAGCGAGAGAGAGAGAGAAAGGCGCCCAGCTGACGCGTGGCCCCGACGCTACCTGGGGACGCGGGAGAAGGCCGCGGCGACTTCCCGGCCGGATTGTGGCCGGGACTATCGGTAAGAAGGCGACGGCCAGATAGGGCCATACACCATATTATGCTTCGCGCGTGAGAGAGAGAGAGGCGCGGACGCGGCTCCCCCCCAATAGCGCGACCCAGTGTGTGGCCCGGCGAGGGTTCGGCCGAGGCGAGGTGCCCGTATGGGCACCGATGTCTTCGGCCTGATACCCGGAGGTCCGGTGCTTGCACCGCCGCGAGCCCGTGGTGGCTCGCCGGCCGGAGCGAAAAGCAGGGCGCGTGGCGCCCGGATGAGGCGCGCGGGACAAACATAAAGATTGTAAGAATGCGGCGGGGCGCGCCTGTCCCCCCGTCGCCTATTTTATTTTAATAAACATCTATTTTTAAAATAGTGGCCCCTTATAATCGTTTATTTCACCGGACCCTCCCTCCCCCCGACTTCACAACCGCCGCGACCGACGTAGGCCAGCTGCCCGGGCTGGCCCGGCCGGGTCCCCTCCGGGGCGACCGCGAGGACCTGCATCAGGGCAGGAGGCGCGACCGGACGAATAATGGCGTGGGGTTCCGGGTGCAAAAGCACCACGTCACAATACTCGTATATGTTGTGTTATTTCGAATGAAAATACGGTAAATGAGTTCGTGATTTCTTCTAAAATAGGATCAATAATAATACAACACATAAATTATACTTAAGCTAAAATTTATTACAACTTATTACTAGAATCAACAAAAGGCTTTACATATAAAAATAAGAGGCATCGAACGTTACAAGAAAACTTCACGATGTGCTCGCTGTAATGCTCACTCAAAAACTAATCTTACAATGCTCGATTTTGTTCGTGTGATGGTATCTTTTTCTTTGGGCCTCTTCCTTTTTCGCACATGTTGCACCACTGCAGTTACATAAGATCTATTGGAAAAAGCTTCATAATTCCTCGCTCGATCGCGGCTAAGGGATTAACGATCTGGGGTATTGGCCCCTTTAATAAATACATATTACGGTTAATAAAAATATTTAAAACAATAAACCTATAGCAAAAGATTAAACTTCACTTTTTATGATACGGACTTTAACATATGTTATATATTTAATAATTATGTTCAATAACTATATTATTATATCTCTTTTTAATAATACGATTATTAGATATTAATGACTACTTTTAGTTGCCAAGTGGTGTTATCTTGTATAATACACTTTCGACAAATTAAGTTTGACTTAACCCATCGATTGCCTCGTTTTTAGCCTGTGCCTGAGCACACGAGCTAGAGAAGAGTCAGAAAAATTTATTTTTACAACACCTTGAATAATGTGAAACATATAAAACAAGAAATGAATGATTTGGTCGTGTTAAATATTGACTTTACGAATTGCTTCTTACTTACTTTTTTTTATTCTGATATAATAGTTCTTGTTGAATATAAAAATTACAGTAGATAATAATAATAAAGTATAATGAATGGATAATACTAAACTCAGTTCTGAGTTCGCGGATCCTTCTCGACACGAAGTCGATTTACGGAGTTAATTGAATTTGAAGATATAGTGGAAACAGTGAGACTAACTTTTACATGGCCTGGGCTTTTCTTTTATAGTGTAAGCGCTCTGCGAAAACTGTAAGTGTGAGTGAGGTGCTCCCTGAGTCTCTCTGTCACTCCCACACGTCTAAATATGCGCTCGCATTTATTTATTTAGATAAAATAACTTTTAAAGCGTTTGCAAATTTGTAAGATTCTTCTCTTCTTATATTTATTTAAACAAATAGAATTAATTATGTAGTTCATTGTCAATTTAATTATTTTAACATTTTCTATATTTTTATAAAAAGAGATTATCCTACTTTGGTTCGAAAAGTTTGTATATGCCTAGTTTATTTTATCTTTACAGGTTTACATAAAATTTACCTATTAGTTTTGTATAAATATTAATATTTACTTTAAAATAACATTAGTTGCATATTTATAAATATATATATGTATATATTACATTGTACAAATTTATTTGGTTTTGTTGGTTGAGTGGATAAAGTATTGTTTTTTGGATTTTTTATTTATTTTAAATAATAATTTGGGATTTTGTTTTGGCTGGGACAGTACGGTTCCCAGTAGAGCTTCCACCTGTGTTGCAATTTTCCTGATGCCGGTGTACCCGTGCAACGTCAGGTAGTTGTGGGGTCATCGTCATCGTCAATGCCTGCTTGGGGTGCAGTTTTCGGTTGTAGATGTAGATGATTTTAGGTGAGGGAAAAGGGGGAAGGAATGCATTTTGTCACACCTGTAGTTTTCGTTAGGTGGTAAAGAAAGTAGCGAGAGTGTTACCGACTCGTTTCTTATCAATACACGTTTTATTGGCTACCGACTGATAGTAGGATGTAACACCTCCCTCCTAAAACGGTTACTTCATTTGCAATACGAAAAATCGGTCGCTGAGTCTTAATTTACTTATTTCTAGACGACTGATGGTGGGATGTAACAATACAATATATATATGTGTGTGTGTGTATATATATATATATATATATATATATATATATATGTATATAGATGTATAATTAATTAAAATATAATATAATTTTTAATATATAGTTGTTTGGAATTCGATGAAGCAACTGATTTCGGGAAATTTTCGTCACACGTGTCAATATAATTTAGTAGGACCAAAAAAGGGGTTTATTCTGCGATTCTAAGAATGCAACGTTTTGGTTGTGCAAAAGGCATCGGCTCCACGTGGAGTGATCTGATTATACTGCAGTTTGTTAAACTCAGACATTTACACTGTTGCACTCTCTGTTCATCCGCAAAGTAAAAGACAAGTGAGGGTATTCTATATTTTCTTTCATATCAACTGCTGATTTGTGGCCGACGGATCTCATATTGTCTAAAGGAACGGTAATTTATTTTATGATACCTAATTGTGAACCACTATCGATTCATAATTTTAATAGCTTTTATATTGTAATAAACTGTGATAGATTTTTTATTATATTTTTATTATATTCTGTAACAGGGAGATCCGGGGATAATATATACGACCCGGTCGTGTACAATATGAGCGACACAGACAGTGTCGATCACTTTCACGTGCAATGCGGCAGTGCCTTATACACTTGCCCCTCGGCAACCAACGTGGCGCGGCAATTTGCTGACCGCTTAGCTGATGAATTGCCAAAGTCAATTCCCACGGAGACGGCGTGGTCCTCCGCGCGTATTTTCATGCGAAATCCGTCACGTCGGGACGATTCACGCTTACCGTTCGTAAAGGGCCCTAATCGTATCGAAGGGCCGCGCTTCTACGCTATCGCGCCTTATCGCTTTACGAGTGCGAGTGAGAAAGAGGACTTTTCTCTCTCTCTCAGCCGCGCGTAAAACTTGCATTTCTCGCACAACGCTTATAAAATATTATAATTGCTTGCTCTACCTGGGCTCGCTGTTAGGCGCTGCGATAACGGGCTAGAGCTGTCCGTGGGGGTACCTCTCCGGGTCGCTCTCCCAGGTGCTAGCCGTTGCTCAAGGAGGAGGAGCACAATTCCTGTGCAGTCTGCTCCCTCAGCAATGGACTGCACGGCTTCAAACTTCTGGTGCCGTTACCACGTTCCACTCATGAACTCCGTGATCGGCACTACAATCTCCGCGTACCCTTGCACTGATACACTGGAGATTCTTAGGAAAATGTCACGGGTGCGTCGGCTTCGCGTCGTTCGCTTGTCTTGGGCGCCGAGAGGACACTAATATTTGATTTATTCGCACCCAAATGATTCACGGACTCCCCGCCTTTTCTTTGTTTAGCTTTACAGGTAAACTTAGATCGGCCTGCCTTGACCTTGACGAGTCCAGCGCCTGGCACCCGTTATAATTCACAATATTTTATTTTAGAAAAATTATTATTTCTGTACACATTATCTAAAAAGATATCGATCGCTGCCCATGATATATTTATTTTTAAATCAATTATCTGACATATACTCATTTATTAAGTGTCTTAAGTTTCTTCAATAACCACATTTTTTGTTCTATTAAATTGATCGTTATATTGAAAATTATTATGTTTCTTATAAGTTTTATTATGTAAAGACTAATTTAGAGAATTTTTTAATTTTGAACATAGTTTAGTTTACGTTCGAAGAAATTTTACATTTCAACTGTTGTTATTCTTTGAATTCAGTAAATAATATTTTATTCTGTTTGCAATTATCTGAATCGAATCGTTTTGATAACAAATTGAGCAGCAGTGAATAATATTTTAATAATTTAAATCACAATTCTTTATCGTATGCCCTCTGTTATTACACATTTAGCAAACAATATTAGGACAATCTTTTATATTATGACCTACTTATTAAAATATTCACAATATTCTACTGAATTAAGATAACATTGCATTTATAAGGATCATGACCGCTTTTTTACATTCCCAACCGATTAATATTATTAAGGTCCGAATTAATTAAAGCTTTGTAAGCTACTCTTTATAATCATACTTTAAAATATGTTAAATTTGGTTCATCAATATCGGCAATAATCTTCTTTGTTCTTCTCACTTTGTCAATTATTTTTTAAAAAGAGACTTATGTCACCTCTAGCAGCAAGCGCCCAGGCTTGCGCCGCCATGTCACGGATTTTCCATGCGACAGGAAGCGAGCGAATAAGGACGGAAAGTTCTCAAGTTGCGTGATGGCTGGGGCCCGAGGCAGGATTACCCACTCGATAACCACCACGTGACAATTATTGTTTTATTATTTATTTAGAGGTGTCCCAGGAGTTGAGGGCGAGGCTACAACGCTCAGAGATTTCCTATGTGCGGTATATCACGGGTGCTAGGTGCGATAATCACATCACCCACTTCAGATATCAATTGGCTTGGATAGGAGTGAACATTTGAAGGGTATATTTTATGCATTTGTAGATCTACAACATCTTACAGCTGCATAAGCCTGAGTACCTCGCTGATATATTCTCTTCCGACTCATCCGATCGACCGGTCAAGGGTGACCATAAGGAGGTTTTTGATCCGCGTATGCATACCGAGATGAAAATTAGATCTTTCTTTGTTCAAGATGCTCATCTGTTAAACAGTCTGCTAACCTGCATAAGGAACGCACCCTCCAATTGTCACCTCAAGGGGCTAGTGATGAAACATTGGAGGGATCGGGACATCACAATTTTGAATATGAGTCTTTTCATGCAAATGTGTTTCATCTACTAAATTATTTGATTTTTATTGTATTTATAGATTGTATATTTGGTGGTCTTTTGATGAATGTGTATTGATTGATAGATACTATATTTTATTTTTTTACTGTTGACACTGCACTCCGTATGATAGTCATTGGCTCCCCACTGCGGAACTGTGATAAATGTAATTTTTTTATATATTATTGACTTTTTATTTGGCGTGCAATGAATTGTTTTATGTTTTTGCATGTAATATCTTTTATATTTTATAAAATATTTTACAATAAATGAATCTATCTATCTATCAATCTATCTATCTATCTCCCTCTTTCACAGGCTTCGCTGAAGCCTACATGATAATGGGTACTTAGGTGACATACATGCATGATAAGTATAAATATGTGCTTATGAATCAGTCCTTGAGTATGTTGGGTAATAATGTCGGTCGTATTTACTATACATGACTAGTTCTTTTACCCACTTTGCACTATGTGCGATGATACTGCGAGTAGGAGTACAGATATAATTGTAGGTTGCTACCAATATTAATGGAGTGTGTTCATGCACATATTAGCTCCATCAAGGCATTCCTCCTGAAAAATCATGTATTTGTAACACGACTCTATAACAAAGTTGCACAGTTAATACTCGAGGTGCATGGGGTCTGCAACAGAGAAAGAAATACACTTCTTCGTTGTCGCATAGATCATCACACCGTAATATCTTTAGTCATAAATGATGCACGTGTACGACATGTAATTAGATTTCGACAGCATATGCAACGTCTATCAGCTGATGAGAGTGAATTGACATCACTTGTTTTGTGGGAGTCTCCGCTATGTCTTGTGACGTGGGATCACAAAAAGTTTAAAAAATTTGAATATTAAACAAATACAAATTTAAAATTTTATTTTCCCCGATCACCTCTACCCTAGGCGCGTCGCGTGCAAATTGCGAATTCACCAATCGAAGGGGGGTTCAGTTGAAATAAATTAACATCGCTAATTAAATTTAAACTATAACAACATTTATTAAATAATATAGGGATTCTACAAATTCTCCAATACAAATGTTTAACAAAAGACGTTTAACCGATATCTACGGAGATATCAAAATTTAACAATTTAACTCGACTCGACTAAATTATATATAACCCGGGAAATCACGAACATCTCGAAAAAAAAAAAAATAAACAATTTATATAACATCTCGATTTAACTGCACCAACCTAAAAAGGAAAATTCCGAGCTGAAAGAAAATATACGAATCTCGAGAATATCACTGATTCAGGTCCACCGGCTATTAGAGAAGAGAGAGAGGACAATACAAAAATAACTAAAGAACTCACCAGCAATGCCAAATGAAAAATAATAATAATTTAAACAATAAAACAAAATCCAAGTTCCCGGCCCACGCATCTTCTTTAATTTATTTTGGAGTATAATCCTAATCTCCGAAAATAATAATAAATGGTCTGAGCCTCGACTTTTCGGTATGGCTCCTTTCCTTTTCGAGATCGGGCAACGAGTGAGTGTGTGTCCCGCTTTTCATCGGCTCGGAAACTCGATTTTCCCTCTAAAATCCAGCTAGCATCCTTGTTATGCATATTAGGCAATAGTATTATCCTTGTCTCGTACATTTAGCAAGAATACACTATTGTTCCCGCCAATTTAAGAAAAGAGGGCGTTACAATCAATTATCCGACCGCGCGACTATTTAAAGGCTTATTAATTTTTATATCATAAAAAGAAAGAAAACACCACCAAAATTCTCAAAAAATATAAAAAAAAATCCCAAATAATTTAATAAAAATTTATCAATTATCATAATAAATCAATTAATAGTTATCAATAAACTATCCTCCAAAAGTCGTCTTTTATTCTCTCTCTCTCTATTCAATAGCCAACACTTGACTATACCAAAAATTCGGGTAAGGAACATAATAAGTACGCACGGTATATATATACTCGAACTATATTTAGATTATCACGATAAAGGAAGACAAAGACGGAACATCTCGATATTTCTATTAATTCTAATCCCTGGGGAGGATTACTATTCGCCTCCTGGTGAGCAAAAAGAGACTACTTGATTGGTCCTCGACATATTTTCCTATAGTCGCCTCCATATACTCGCACCTTACTTGCAGCTATCTCTGTTTACTGTCACCAGCTGATTCTCCCCAATTGTTTTCCTCAACAAATCAAATAAATTTTGTTATTAACTGGGGATTAAAGTTAATTGTTTTCAACCTGCAGCGATGCAATTTCCTATCTTGCTCGTCACCCGATTTCAAGTATGTATCAATGAAATCTATTAACGAATTATTTTATTTGCCCCAGGAGGACGACCACTCGTCATACCTCCCCCCTAAACTAATGATACCGCGAAGCGTGGGCATTAGTTTACGAACAACATATAATTTTGCATTGCTGGTGGTATTCTACTCTTAATATACTTTAGCCTAATAAATTAAAATTTCCTCAATAATATCAATTAAATAATAATCTTTCAAAAATTACATGAATTATACATTTCAACTAAATAACACGGTAGTCTAAGTCATTATTTATTGTTAACGTAAGTCAAAAATAAAACAGACAACAAAAAAAAACTCAGTCATGGGATTCACTTACTGGATATTCATCCTTTTCTCGATCATCACGATATCTCGATCATTTGCCTTATCCTTTCGTATGCCTATCACCTAATTTAAATATATCCGTCACCGAAAACTAATATTAAGAATAATAACAAAAAAAAAACTTAAACAAACAAGAACAAAAAAAAACCCTCTTTCCTCAAGGACGTCCCGCCGGGAGGCCATCCCTCCCGGGATGGGGATGGCGCCTACCTCTATTATACCGCTTAGACTGAATTTGCCTACTTTCATCATTATGTCGCCGTACCAAGTCACGTAACGCATCTAACCTCTTCAACCTATCTAACCAAACCTCAGCATTTAATTCTTTTAGAGGTTCATTCGCTTCTAATTCTCGACGCAAACTCTTCGGTTGTGCTGGATGACGACCGAAATTCAGGAACGCGGGCGAAACCTTAGTGCTAGACTGAATGGCCGTATTAATTGCAAATCTCAATTCGTGCACATGTTTATCCCAATTTCTATGCTCATCCTTAGCAAACATTGAGATCATTGTCTTTAAAGTTCGATTACTTCGTTCCACCGGATTAGCCTGGGGATGATACGGGGGAGTCGTAACATGATTAATTCCATACTCTTTCAACGTTTCATTCAAATGTTTATTCATAAATTCTTTACCATTATCAGTTAAGAAATAATCAGGAGTTCCCCATCTAAAAATTACCAGTTCTTCTAGTGCTGCCGCTACGCTCTTTCCATCCGCTGATCTCAAAGGCTTCATTTCTACCCAACGAGAGAATAGATCCTGGAATACAACCATATATTTACATTGTCCCTTGCTCTGTGGAAACTCCATTAAATCCGAAGCCACTACCGTCCAAGGCTGCTTTATTACTCGTTGACCCATCCAACCTTGCGGAGCAGACTGCATTACTTTATATCTCTGACAATCTGGACACGAAGTAACGAACCGGCTGACATCATACCATAAACCAGGCCAGTAATATTCTCGAGCAATCCGGTCATAGGTCTTCTCTATTCCTAGATGACCTGCCGAGATATCCGTATGTGCATCCGTCATAACCCTATCTCTTGTCTCGAGAGGAATAACTAATCTCCATCTCTCTTCTGGAAACAATATAGGATCTAATAACGGATCTGTCCGGTAACAATATAACATGCCATTTTCCAATTTCCAATTCTTAAAAACCTTTGGCGATGACAAAACTTGCTCCATCCTATTTAAATACCATTCATCTTGCGACTCTTCCAAAGCGGATATCTCTTCTTCGAACTCGAAACCCCTCGATAACGCGTCCGGTACATGATGCATAGCACCCTTACGGTGGAGTATCACAAAATCCCATTGTTGCATTTCTAAGGCCCAACGAGCAAGTCTTCCTGTAGGGTCTCGAAGGTTCTGCAACCACCGAAGAGCACTATGATCCGTGATGACCCGAAAAGAATACCCTTCTAAATAGGGCCGCATTTTCTTAATCGCCCATAATACCGCCAAACATTCCTTTTCAGTGGTAGAGTAATTCCTTTCTGATCTCGTTAAAACCCGGCTTACATACACGATTGGATGTTCTCCGTCTTCGAATTCTTGTGACAAAACGGCTCCTATAGCATAACTACTAGCATCGCATTGGACTGTAAACGTTCTGGATAAATCTGGCCTAGCTAGAACCGGTGCCTGAGTTAGAGCAATCTTTAACTTTTCAAATGCCTCCTGTTGTTCGGGTCCCCAAATCCATTCTTGTTTATTCTTTAACAGCTTCAATAAAGGCAATTTGATGTCGGAATCCTTGTCTATGAACCTAGCGTACCAACCAAACATTCCAAGAAATCTCCTCAATTGCTTCTTGGTATGGGGCGCCGGATAATCGAGTACTGGCTGTATTCTCTCTGGGTCAGGACGTAACCCTTCACTATCTAATAAATACCCTAAATAACGCACCTGGCTACAGCCAAACTCACACTTCTCTCGATTAACCTGCAACCCTGCCTCACACACTCTTTTCAACACGAACTCAATCCATTTCAAATGATCCTCGAAACTGTCGGTGGCAATAATTATATCATCCAAATATCCAAAGATAAATGGTTGGAATTCCGGCCCAAACAATCCATCTATTAATCGCTGAAAAGTCATTGGCGCATTTGTCAAACCGAATGGCATTCTCATGAATTCAAATAACCCAGATCCTGGCACCGCAAACGCCGTATATTTTCGACTTGAGGGTTCCATAGCCACCTGGAAATACGCTTGCTTCAAATCAATTTTTGAGATGTATCTAGCCTTCCGTAATTTATCTAAAATAGAGTCAATGCTGGGAAGAGGATAAGCATCCCGTTTAGTCCTTTTATTTAGGTCTCGGAAATCAATGCAAAACCGATAGCTTCCATCAGGTTTTTTCACAATTACCGGGGCGCTATTCCAATTACTAACAGACTCAATTATTATTTTATCTCGATACATCCTTTTGACCTCTTCCTGCGTGACCTCCCACATTTTCGGTCACATTCTACGAGGTCTATGTCTAACCGGCTCATTTCCTTCAACCTCGATTCGGTGTTCCACTAATTTAGTCAATCCGAACTCCTTGGGTTGATTCTCCAGTCCCTTTTTAACTACTCTATCCAACGCTGTTTTCTGATCTCCTTCTAACACTGAGATCCCTGCGCATTCAGCTATCAACACCATTTCTTCTTTAGAACTATCATCAATAAACCTATGCCATTCATTATCTCGAACACTCCAAAGATTTTCTACAGCTTTAAACTCGATATACCATTTTAAACAAAAATCCATCCCTAACAACAAATCATGATTTTTGAAATTAACAGCCCGAAACTTCAGTACTCTATTAATCCCATCAACATCTAAGTTTACCTTCAAGATACCTATCACTTTAGTGCAGTTCCCGGTGACACCCTTTACCGTCACACATGTTGGTTCTAATCGATCAACAAACCTAGTATAGACCCTCGGACCTACTACAGAGATCATAGACCCAGGGTCAAACAAGGCTTTATATTCAATTCCAGCTAGATTTACTCGCATATACTTCCTATTCTCCGTACATATTTCCTCCACACATTCTTCAAAATCTATTTGGCTTGCTCCTGGGAGCGGATCTAAACTATCTACGATAGTTCCACCTCCCCCCAGGTCATTACATGCCACTTTAATGGCCATGGACTGACCAACTATTGAACCCGTATCCTCAACGACACTCAAATCAGAAGAATGAGGTGGGGAATGTACATATGGCATATGCTTCTTTAAAATCCCTTTTAAATAATGTGTTTGGGTTTCTAAACTACTAGCTGTTTCCAACAGATTTTCACCCGCACTCTAACTCGATAAGATACTTGATTGTACATCACGACCTAACCCATTATCATTAATTAAACTCGTATCTCGACTTAAAGGTACCCTACAAATTAACCTATTATCAACATCTAAACCTACATTTGACGATAAACGACAACCAGTACCAGTTGTTAATTCCTTCTCAACCGTCTGGTTCTCGTTGTTCTCACGATTTAACCTATCCTTCATGCTATTCTTTAAATTCATTATTGAGTCATTTATTGTATTATTCAATCTGTCCATCCAAGTCGGTACCTGATAAATTGCTCTAGTGGCAGATTCTTCTGCCTGTGCTTTACTCCTTACCTTTCCAACAAAATTCTTCAACGTGGGTAACGCTGTCTTCACCCAAGTATTCATCTCGGGCAGATCGTTACTCCGTATAACCACCCTATTCTGCAAATTTTCCATTGAAGCGCTCTCAGCGACCTCTCTACTAGGTCCCGAACTCCCAGCTTCATTCTCTTTACCAGCTTGGTCACTCCGACTACTATGAGTGTTTTCCTCGGTTCTGACCGGCTGGCCACACGGAACAGAGTATTTGCAACTCACATTTTGTTTCCCATTTATTAATAAACCGGCCGCATCTTCCTTTCCAGCTCGGTAATTTAACTCTATATTTCTATCCCTTCCACACGATATATCTCTAAATATCCCATTATTACGCTTCTCTATCAGCATTCCAGCCGTTTTCTCCTTATCGGCTTGGGATTCATTGCTATTAACTTCTTCCCTAATTATATGCATCCCGGCCGTTTTCGACGTATCAGCGCGGGATTTTTCCTTCCATTCAACTAAATCCACTAATTCATTCATCCCGACCGTTTTCGACGTATCAGCGCGGGATTTTTCCTTCCACTCAACTAAATCCACTAATTCATTCATCCCGGCCGTTTTCGACGTATCAGCGCGGGATTTTTCCTTCCCCTCAACTAAATCCACTAATTCATTCATCCCGGCCGTTTTCGACGTATCAGCGCGGGATTTTTCCTTCCCCTCAACTAAATCCACTAATTCATTCATCCCGGCCGTTTTCGACGTATCAGCGCGGGATTTTTCACTCAATAAACGCGCCCCTATTACTTTGCAGGAGGTTTGGGGCGAGGAATCGCTCCTGCGACATCGTTTCCCGAATTCCTTTCTATAAATTCTCGAACCGCCTTACAATTACTACAGGTTTTCAATTCCACTCCCAAGGCTTCACAACCCTGGCAGCTTAACTGGCGTTCTTTATTCGGGCAACGGCTAGACATATGGCCAAATGCCCTACACGAAAAGCACTGCCTTCTAGGACAGACAGACACCATATGGCCTTCTTCGCCACAACTGTAGCACGTGCTTGGTTTTCTGTTTGGCAACGGGTTGACCCTATTTCCAGTATTGCCTGTGGTTGTACTTCTATTTCCTCGATAAGGCGGCCACGAGGTATTATTCTCACTGTAATGGTTATTATTACTAGCTCTGAATATTGGCGCTTGAACCGACTCTTGTACATTAGCTATCTCCTGTCTTGCATTTTCATATGATAAGCCGGGTGCAACCGGACTAACTTTTCTTATGCTGGGACCAGGGTTTGAAAAATTTTTATGTCGTGCTTTACGATTATTTGTTCCTGACGTTTCGCCACTCCTCTCCTCTACGGCGCTTACTCTGGCTTTAAAACTCTTATAAGCACTACCCGGAACTAATACCTTATCTTCTGGAGGTGGAGGAGCATAACGACGATCCAGATCCTTAGCTTTCTCAAACTGCCGGCCCCATAACTCGAAGCTATCTACACTTACCAACGACTTATCTAACATAAAATGCCGATAATCGGGTAACAAATTTCTATAAATTATTTTCAATTGAGTCTTCAACGATGGAGGTTTCCTAAACAATCCTATTAGGTGCCGTATGCTCATCAGGAAATTATTTATAGTCTCCCCCCTAGCCTGTGTCCTCGCTCTCAACTCCGCCAAGAGATCTTCGCTATCCATATCCGGTATATACTGTCTTTTGAACTCTTGTACGAAGTCCTGCCACGAGTAAAAACTAACCCTTTTTGTTCTAAACCACAAATCGACGCCTTCCGTGAGGACGCAGGGTAATGCCCGCAGCGCCTCATCATCACCAACATCTACACAATCCCTACAATCATTCAAACGGGCTAGGAAATTTGCTGCATCTTCCTTTGGCCGTCCGGCAAATTTTAACCTCCAGTTTTGTAGCACTTTCATGAAAGCGACGATTGCCCTACTATTTCCTAATTGGGATCCTGTCGAACTTGGATTTCGTGATCCTGACTGCGTTCCCATAGTCTCCCCATATTCTTCATCATTATCCCTAAAATCTCGACGCAAATGTGGTCCATAGCTAAAGTCTAAATCTGTTTCGTCGTCATAGATATTTCCATCTCGAAAATCATTTACTAAAGAATTGGGGTTCCTCGACACTCTGGGAGCTACTGACGGTAACGAAATCGCCGGGTCACGCCACTCTGGAGGTACTGGAACTCGATATTGAGGTCTCTCTTCTTCCGTCCCACTGGACTGTCCTACCGGACTAGCAAAAGAAACGGCAGGTCGATTCGAACTGGCGAGATTTGTATTACCTCCAACCGTTGTATACGTAGACGAAATTTGATTGTTCGTACCTGGCCCGAAACTTGGTACACTCATCAGAATTCTAGGAGGAGGATTCCTATGGCTAGTTTGTAAGGGCATATGCTGACTGGGTAATAACTCTCTATTAGTCCTACTAACGACAGATAAATCCAACGCTTGAGGATTCGGGTCCAATGTTAGTACCGAATCGCCAACGTTTCCTTCAGCAATTGATTGGTCTTCTATATTTCCTGACCAAATCGGCGGAGAATCTACCACTGACGCCTGATCCCCTAAATCATCCACCGAAGGATACCACGGGACATCTTCGTGTAAACCTGCGGCCCTAACATTCGCCCTAAATAGTCGCTCCGCCAAAACTCGATCGGATCCGACCGAACTCAAACCTAACAAGTTCAATTCATCCCGAATTTCCGATGCAGGACGTCTAACAATGTCCCTTAACAATGAACGTAATTCTCTCGAACTATCTAATAATCGGCTCATTAAAACGGCATAATCCTCCATGTTGTGTCAGAATAACTAACAACCCAAGTAAAATAGCTCGATTCTAATATCCCAAATATCTCGATGCACAATTCTGAAACTAGTAACAGAAAAGAAACCAAGTATTTTAATGTATTTATCTCGACTTTACAAAAAAAAAACTGTTAAACAACACCAAAAAAATTTTGTGCCCAACACTAAAATAAAAAAAAATTTACACCAACTTAAACCAACTTAATATAACTCTTAATATCTCGAATTAGAAATTTAACCACTAACTCTCGAATTGGGAAACTGTCGCAGTCAACAAAGAAAGAAAAAAAAAAAAATAAAATTTGTCGATAGTCGTATAGGAAGGACCAAAAAAAAATTAATTCTGTGGAGGAGTCGGCCTTCCCCCCCTATCCTTTTACACTTTTATTACGCCTAGCCTACCAAATAACTAACCTCAATTCGCTTACTAAGGATTTTACCCACTAAATCCAATATCTTGCCTAATAAGAAATAAATCCCATGATGAAATTCTTCGTAAAATTATTTATGTTCCTATATTTTATGTCTCCATTGGTTAATCCTTATAATTCTTGAGTCTTGAAAAAAAAATGGTATCTCAATTTTTCCGTAGCAAATCAGAACCTAGAAAATTATAATTATCTCGACACTCGCGAAGAAAAGAAAATTGGTTAATTTGAACGGCGAAATCTCGACACTCGCGTAAAAAGGAAAAAGACAAAAAATTTTCGGTTAATTCGAACAGCAAAATCTCGACACTCGCGTGAATCCTTATTATTCGGTAAATTGGTGATACTTCTGGTATGATGTTTCTGTAAACCCGAAATATCTCGACACACGCGAATATCTCGATAATGGTGCGAATGAGTCTTCTTAAAATCTTCAAAATCTTCACATAATAAATCAAGAATAATTTCCGCTAAAAATCTAAATTCTATCTAAAATGGCCGACTTTCTACTAAAGGGAGGGAAAAAGGCTCCTCCAGAGAACAACAAAATGGCGGTTTTGCCGCCAAAACGTAAATTCGTCAAATAAGTTATAAACAATAACTTATACACCAATAATTCACAAGTTGTACATACCGCGATAATTATTGAGGAATTACAATAATAACACAAAAAAAAAAAATTATTCTAACTACTCTCTCTCTCTTTCTCTCTGCCAAAATTCCTGGAACTGCTGCTCCTGCAAGAAAAATATATCTCGACCTACAAAAAACAGTCAATTCCCCACAAGGGATGCCATTTGTGACGTGGGATCACAAAAAGTTTAAAAAATTTGAATATTAAACAAATACAAATTTAAAATTTTATTTTCCCCGATCACCTCTACCCTAGGCGCGTCGCGTGCAAATTGCGAATTCACCAATCGAAGGGGGGTTCAGTTGAAATAAATTAACATCGCTAATTAAATTTAAACTATAACAACATTTATTAAATAATATAGGGATTCTACAAATTCTCCAATACAAATGTTTAACAAAAGACGTTTAACCGATATCTACGGAGATATCAAAATTTAACAATTTAACTCGACTCGACTAAATTATATATAACCCGGGAAATCACGAACATCTCGAAAAAAAAAAAAATAAACAATTTATATAACATCTCGATTTAACTGCACCAACCTAAAAAGGAAAATTCCGAGCTGAAAGAAAATATACGAATCTCGAGAATATCACTGATTCAGGTCCACCGGCTATTAGAGAAGAGAGAGAGGACAATACAAAAATAACTAAAGAACTCACCAGCAATGCCAAATGAAAAATAATAATAATTTAAACAATAAAACAAAATCCAAGTTCCCGGCCCACGCACCTTCTTTAATTTATTTTGGAGTATAATCCTAATCTCCGAAAATAATAATAAATGGTCTGAGCCTCGACTTTTCGGTATGGCTCCTTTCTTTTTCGAGATCGGGCAACGAGTGAGTGTGTGTCCCGCTTTTCATCGGCTCGGAAACTCGATTTTCCCTCTAAAATCCAGCTAGCATCCTTGTTATGCATATTAGGCAATAGTATTATCCTTGTCTCGTACATTTAGCAAGAATACACTATTGTTCCCGCCAATTTAAGAAAAGAGGGCGTTACAATCAATTATCCGGCCGCGCGACTATTTAAAGGCTTATTAATTTTTATATCATAAAAAGAAAGAAAACACCACCAAAATTCTCAAAAAATATTAAAAAAATCCCAATTAATTTAATAAAAATTTATCAATTATCATAATAAATCAATCAATAGTTATCAATAAACTATCCTCCAAAAGTCGTCTTTTATTCTCTCTCTCTCTCTATTCAATAGCCAACACTTGACTATACCAAAAATTCGGGTAAGGAACATAATAAGTACGCACGGTATATATATACTCGAACTATATTTAGATTATCACGATAAAGGAAGACAAAGACGGAACATCTCAATATTTCTATTAATTCTAATCCCTGGGGAGGATTACTATTCGCCTCCTGGTGAGCAAAAAGAGACTACTTGATTGGTCCTCGACATATTTTCCTATAGTCGCCTCCATATACTCGCACCTTACTTGCAGCTATCTCTGTTTACTGTCACCAGCTGATTCTCCCCAATTGTTTTCCTCAACAAATCAAATAAATTTTGTTATTAACTGGGGATTAAAGTTAATTGTTTTCAACCTGCAGCGATGCCATTTCCTATCTTGCTCGTCACCCGATTTCAAGTATGTATTAATGAAATCTATTAACGAATTATTTTATTTGCCCCAGGAGGACGACCACTCGTCATAGTCTATATGTCGAAGTATTCTTTGATGCAATTGTTAGTAAGAGTTTATTTTCTCTGCAACATCTACTACCGCAGCGATGATCTGCAGGTAGTAGACCTTTTCCTTTATTATCCCCTTGTACTGTTTACTTATTGATGGTATACACCCCTCCATTACTATGTCGCTTTATTAATATGTTCATATATTTTAGGAGTTCATCTTTAATAACCTTGATCCAATGAAAAATAAAAATCTGCCATTACTAAATTATAATAAATACATAATAAATTTTCTTACCATAAAATTATGCACAAAACCATTTATGTAAAAATTATAATAATATCCAGTACATAATTGTCCTTAAATTCTTATGTGAAAGCTATATGCGACTATTTGAATTATTTTTACGTTTGATTGAAAAAAATTAAAAAGTTATTATATAAATATAGAATATTAGTATTATTAGTGGATTACAAGCATCATAGCATACATTCAACATTTTCTATAGTTCCCATGCATGTCAGTCCACCACAGAGTAAGTACTTCATTTTAGTATAACAGAAAAAAATCCCGCTTCTCTTGAATTTTTAACAGATTTAAACGATTCAAAGGTATAATTTTATTTTGTAATAGATTTTTTATAATTCATCCATCCGTTAAAATATTTATTTCTGAAGAATGGTCCTATAAATCTATGGATCTAGAAATTAAGTTAATTTCTTAGTTTCTGAATGTATTAGGATGGCAAATATCTCCCTTCCGTCTTTTTGTCTTTTGAATTTCGCGGCTATGTACAAAGTGCTACAGAGCTCGTATCCGGCAATACTATAAAACTACAATACTAATATAATCTACAAAACGGTACTATGCATGATTAGTTTGGATATTGCATTCAACAGTTATAGACGTGTAAACATAGAAACATAGTGTAAACGTTTCATGAAATTAATGGTGTTTTGGGGGATGGCACTCTATCACTTCGAACCGTGGAGGAATGGTTTCGACGATTCAGAGCCGGTGAAAACGATACCATGGATAAGCCAGACGGCGGAAAACCTTTGACGATGAATACCGATCAAATCATGGAAAAAATCGAGTTAGACCGGCATGTGGCATTTCGTGACATCGCCCAGGAGATAGTCACCAAACCATTTTAAACCATCTGCAGAAGGTTGATTACAAAAAAAAGCTTGATGTTTGAGTGCCACAGATTTGACGCAAAAAAAAACCTTCTGAGCCGAATCAACACCTGCGATGTGCTGTTGAAACGGAACGAACTCGACCCATTTTTCAAGCGCATGGTGATTAGCGAAGAAAAATGGATCACATACGACAATATAAAGTGAAAACGGTCGTGGTTGAAGTCCGGTGAATCATCGCAAAAAGTGGCCAAGCCGAGATTGAGGGCCAGGAAGGTTTTGCTATGTTCGGTGGGTTTGGAAGGGAATCATCCACAACGAGCTGCTCCGATATGGCCAGACGCTTAATTCTACCATCTACTGCGCACAACTGGACCGCTTGAAGCAGATGATCGACCAGAAACGTTCAGAATTGGCCAACAGGAAGGGTGTAGTGTTCCACCAGGACAACGCCAAACCACACACTTCGTTAATGACTCGTCAGAAGCTACAGGAGCTCGGATGGGAGATCTTATCGCATCCACCATATAGCCCGGACATAGCGCCAAGTGATTACCACCTGTTCTTATCCATGGCGAACGCCCTTGGTGGTATAAAGTTGAACTCAAAAGAGGCTTGTGATAAGTGGCTGTCCGAGTTCTTCGCAAACAAGAAGGGGGGCTTCTACGAGGGGGATATTATGAAGTTGCCACTGTAACACTTTTTATAAAGCATTGAATACAGAGCAAAAAAAGCGAAAGGGAAATATTTACCGCGTTTCTCCTCCTAAGTTTAGGTTATTGACCCAATCATCTATGCTCGCATAGATGTTTAGTCATACAGTCCTGAGGATATCTCCAAATTGGTTTCTGCAGTACTTCCTTCTGAATAATTCTGTGCTTATTTCCTGTCCCTGTCCACTCTCCTCCGCATGTTAGTCTGTAGGCAGACTTGGCCGCCGACCTCCTTATTTCGAGGTTGTTCCCAACAGATTTCTAACCACAGCTGCAGGTGTATTTCTCTTAATCCGAAAGTTCCTCTCAATGTTACAGCCTGTATTTGGTCCAGGATTTTCATTGAGATCTTGTTTACGGTTATTTTTCACCACACTTATGCAGAATAGGTGAGCTTCGGATTCAGTATTGCTTCATAAATCCATAAAGCTTTTTGTGGTTCAAGCCCAGATCCTATGCCTATAGCTGACCTACACTGCATAAATACGTTTAGGTCCTTCTTGCACTGTATCCTTAGATGCTGTCCCCAAAGAAGTTTCTTCTCTAGGTATATTTCTAGATACTTTACTCCCTCTACATACGGTATACTATGCCCGTAGAAGGTTATTTCTTTAAGAATTTTACACCGTTCCTTTACCTTCTCAAGTACGAGTATGGCAAAGTCATCCGCATGTCCTACCGCAAAGATTCCTTCTCTGCTTAGTATACGTAACAGCGAATCTGTCACTAGTGTCCACATGAGAGATGATTTACCACTCTCTGTAGACATCCTTCACTGACTTTTTCTTTTACAAGTTTGCCCTTCCATTTACTAAAAATCTCCCTATCGTTGAGAATCCTCGCTATCCAATGCCGTATGGAAAGCGGTGTATCCCGTTTCAGTAGAGTTTTATCAATGGCTACTCTAGTGATGCTGTTGAATGTACTCTCTATATCAACAAAGGATCCTATAACAGTTTCCTTGTTTTCAATCGCTTCCTGAACGTAGCTGACCACTGAGTGTAACGCAGTTTCTGTGGATTTACCCACAGTATATGCATACTCGGTGAAATGGGTCAAATCTAACAGATATTTGTATGACATAACAGTCCACCAGCCTTTCCATCGGCTTCAGTAAGAAAGACGTTAGTCTGATAGGTCTAAAATCCTTCACCGAGGAGTAGCTTTTTCGCTCATAAATGAGACCCGTGTTCTCTTTCAAGCACCTGGTATGTATCCAATGGCTAAGCAATCTTTGAATATGCACGTGACCAGTGTAAGTATGATTTCGCACCCCTCTTATAGCATCTTTGGAAAGATGCCATCAGGGCCTGGTGTTTTATACGGCTCCAAGGATTGAATTGACCATTTCACTCTCTCCGGTGTTACAATTTGAGCCGCCGTTTTTCAATCTGTACTTCTTCGAGGTTCCACTTGCTCTTGCACAGATAATTCGTCGTCTTCCTTTACAAAATATAGAAAGTTGATCCTTAGAAGAAGTTCTATAGTGTCCATTTCTGTTTTTACAGAATTTCACTCCGTGTCCTTCAGGTTTTGTAACCTGTTAGTTAAGTTTTCCTTGGTCAAAAGTCTGGCTAACCTAACCATGCAGTAACTCTACCAACTTGCATTCTTTAATTTGATTACCTCCCTTACCACCAGGTTTCCATTCCACCAGTGGATACTTCCAGGTGCTCTTGCATGTTTTAATGGGCAGTGATTTTCACATGCTCTGACGATAGTGGTTTGGACTTGTTGTGAGGTTTATTCCAGGTCGAACTCAGTACCATATACCCCTTTTATGTAAACTGCACTTTGTTGTAGTTTACTTTTAAAACCCTCCCTGTTAGTGCCCTTGAGTTTTCTCTTTAGGTCCAGCTTCGGTCTAACACGTATTATCCCGAAGGTGCTTGTCATGTGGCCTGACATAGATGGTTCATTTGCTTGCAACACAGCTCCCCCAGAGCTATGCATCCATCGGCACGATAGACCTTGGATTGAGGCAAGGTTTCCGACCCGGCGGAAACCAGGAAACGGGGTACCCGATAGGTCTTCTCCCAAGGATCCATCGGTAGACCGCTTGTTAGTTACCGCGGATCCCTTGCCTTCCCTGCTCTTGTGAGTGGTCGCAGAAAAACTCTCCTTCTGCAACCACGAGCTGACCTCTCGCAGTAAAGGTCGGAAAGCCTGAGAGGTAGCGCCAGAAGTCTCATTCATTTAACCATTCAGGGAATATACTCGTTTAAAGAAAACCCCGCATGCAAGAGATATCCCGTTTATAGGGAAACCCTCATTCATCCATCATCATTCATACTGTCAGGTCGCTTTAGATAATACAATACAATACTACTTACTGTAGCAACGGTGACTCTCAACTTGGCAGGAGAAAACTCGACCGCTCAGCTGATATCGCAACTCAATCGGCTACGGCCTCCTCAACCGAAAACGGAAGAAGCTTTGCCTCGCCTCCAACAAGCAACCAATTCTTAGACACTACCGTGCACTCAAGCAAACCAACCAACTCTATCTTAATATCTTACATTATCTCTCACTCTCTTTTACTATAAAAATGCGCATCGCGCTCCTGCTCTCTATAAGTCTCGGGCCCTTCTGCATTCTAAGATACACTGACTAATTTGTGCAATCGAGCAAGGCTCGAGGGCCGATCGCGCGCTTAATTGACCTCTTTTCTTAATTAGACGCTTATTGCCCCTTACCCGCCTCGGGGTCAAGGCTCAGAGCACAGGTTTAGTACAATGACGACCAGGACGAGATACTCGTCACAAAATATACCAGCTCCAATTATTTGAAAAACAAAGTTAACTATTGAAAACTGTGTTATCAATTACCCAAATTTGAGAGAGTCAATTGTACAAATTAAATATTGAATAAAATGGCTTTGAGTTCTCCTATACCGAAGAATAAATTATAAATTGCAATTTAAAATTTTAATTTAATGTTAAATCAAATTTATGTATATAAATAATCGATCATGTCCATGCTTTTTCAACACCATATGTGATCGTGTTATTATTGTATAATTCTATCATGATGATAAAACATTATATTTAGTCTATTAATATTATTAAAAATATATAAATCATCAATTAAGTTAACGTAATACTTTTTTTAGTAATCGCTATGATTTAACAAATGAAGATTTAAATCGTTGCTGGAATAATCCAAAAGCCTATCTGCATCCAAGTCTTTACTATACAAAAGGTTTAATAGAATATTCTAGTAATATTTTGAAAATGAGGCCTTTCATCTTTCTTGACTATCATGGACATTCACGAAGAAAAAACGTTTTTATTCTTGGTTGCTCTAACTCATATTCATGGAGTACTGAAGATCATAGTCAACCGGATGAACCTGAACAATATTTGGTATGGTTAAAAAGGTTCTTAGTACATAAATTGTGGGAAATTTTCTAAAGTAACTTTCCTTTATTCTTTGTAAATAAAAATATGAGATGGTAAAAATATAAATAAAACTATGTAAACCATCTTTTTTTCGATCACGACTTATGAAAATTTTACCCTAATCCCATCTATTCTCATTTATTGCATTTATTCACAATTTTTATTGAACAAAGACCCGTAAAAGATCAATTATCTGACAGATTAAAAAATATCAGAATTATATTGAACATATATTTGTTCATTACTGAAAATGCAATTTTATAATGGAATTTTTACGATTAGTAGTAATATGTAATCCTTCTTATAATTCACCGGACTTGATGGGAAGTAAAAATAAACAAGCGAGTGAGAAAACGGCAGCAAAACGATGTAATTTGCGACCAAAAAGCAGGTGGCAATGCTGATATAAATGAACACGCAGGGCCCCACAGTCATCCTATCTCGGGCGGTAAAACGTCGGTCATTCATTGATGCAGCTACTAGTTCGACACTAGCCATTAAAAATCCAGATTCGATGCCAACAGGAACACCTTCCTATTATCTAACTAAAAACATGCTACCTAACATTTTAGAGTGTGGATCGCTTACATTCCTCGGATAACAAATTACTTAGTGACACCCGCCGCAACGCGCGAGCGATCGTTCCTTCCGGCGCCCGGCCCTAGGTCTGGCACCTTTCGCTTCCTACCTCCTCGAGTAAGCCAAGTGCTCGCCCACAGAAAACCCGTCTCTCTTTCGACCTGACTCCAAGTGGAGACCAGTTTGGGTCGTTTATCAACACCAACACTCCTACGCACCGGCAGCAATAAAGGACGCTTCGACTCCGACCGAGAACGGTCCCACGCACAGCATCGCTGTCAGGAACAGCAATACTATCACGGAGCTCCTCATTCGAGTTCGAGCGGGAACTACGGCCGTGCCGCCGACTCTCCTCAGATGAATCCAATAACCAGCCTGAGAATACGATTCACACCATCGCCAGGGGATAGACCCTCGGAACACACGGCGAGGAAGGGGGGTCAGTCACTGAAACGCATTTCTACGGTACCACGACGCAACCCTCTCCTCGACAGGGCGCAATCCCGCCCTCGCATCGCCACAGTGCCTCCGCACTATTCGTGCCTTCCTACTAGGAAGACGGCGTAAGCATCATCACGGAACTTGGAAGGCGGGTGGAAGATTCGCCTACCTCCAATATATTGAGCTCTTCTCTCTGCCGTCGATGCCAGGGATGCTAATGTAAATTTCGGTAGAGAGGATATCGAGGTGTCGCCCCAGCTGACTGCCGCCAACAGCCGAATAAGATCGACAAGAACATCGCAGATTACCCGACTGGCCGTCGGCATCTGTATCGACACTTTAGAAATCCAACCTCGCTGAGACGACAGCTACAAGAATCGTTTCATGGCTTGCTTCCCGACTATCAAGAGTCGATGACACAAGAAACGATCAATAGCTATGCGGCGTTACAGAAGTTAAACAAGGTGCATAAGCGTAGAGAAGGCAGATGACCACGATATGTTGCACCGTCCATGCAGATGCACGTGCCAGAAGCGAACCCATTTCTTACCTGGAAGGAAAGTACCAAGAAGCAAGAGGTAGTTGCGGCAGTTAGATCGGACGAAGCAACCGATAGGGGAACGACAAAGACACCGAGAAAAAAGAATAAGGGGAAGAAAGCGAAACCGACAGAGACGTATAGTGATACGACTGACGATGCAACCGACGGTCATCGATAAGAAAGCGAAAAGGGTTTCGAACTTAGCGAGAGGTCATCACCGCATAAAATGAGGAGAACAGGCGCGTTCGAACTGAGCCACCTCGGCCTGCCTCAGTAAGAGGCAGACAGCCTTACGGAATCTCTACACGAGGGAGGCTAGCTCAGCGTATAACGAGACGTATAGTAAGTTGGACGCCGCAATCGAGGATCCCCGAACGTCCAAAAACGTGGTGTGGAGCTGAGTGTGGAGAGTTCGGCCACCTAATCGTACTCTTCCCAACTCGCTAGTGCTACTCTTGCCTAAGGTTGGAGCACTTTGCAAGCAGATGTCCAGATGTTCTAACCGGTAGAGAACCACCACCGCACTACATTCCAGGACCACTGAGTCCGGCAGTGCTAAAAAACCAGCAAGAAAGAGGCCAATCGAGCCCGCAAGCCCTATAGATGCCCGTGCAAGGAACCGCCGACGTTGAAAGCGCTTCTCAAAGAAACAGGTGGACTCGACCAGTCGGAAGGCGAAGCGGTGATTAATACGATGTCACTAAGAGACGTAGGCGTGAACTTAGGTGAAAATATAGGCGTGGACGGAGATGCAGAAGTAAGCATAACCGACAGACTAAGAATAGCCGAAACGGGCAGTGTAATTAAGGATGGGAAAGAGTCGCGGACAAAATGGTAAAGCGTATTGGAAAAGAATGTAATAGCGTAAAAAATCATATGGCAGCCCACTCTTCGGGAGTGTTCCGGCGTGGAGGGCTAGAGTGTGACAATGCCACTGATAGTGAGTGCGAGAGAAAAAGAGTGAGTGCGTTAGAGTAAGCGTAAATTTGAGAGAAACGTCGAGGACGATGATGGCCTCGTCCTCCACCTCCATTGCCTCGTCGGTCACGCTGGATTCGGGCGCTGGCGCCGCCAGCGCCTTCGGCGTGCTCCTCGGCTCACTGGAGCTCTCTGGTGGACGTGGTTGTGGGCTGCTGACCGGGAACTTGAAAGTGATCAGGTCCCCCAGCAGCTCCACCTGCTCCTCCATGGAGATCTCCTCCTCGGCCCCTGCAACTGCGAGCCCTGGGGTGCGCTCCTGAGCTGGGGGGCTCTCCTTCCTCGCCGGGGCCCATCTGAAAAAAATCCCAGACGAATTTTTTCCGCCCCCCCCCCCTCATTGCGCAGCCCCATTCTCCTCAGTCCCCGGTGTCTCTTCGCCCCGCGCATGACCCTGTCTTGGTGGCACGTACCGCTTTAAGTGCTGCACGTGCACCTTCGCTATTTCTCTACCCGAATCTGCTAGCATTACCACATTGTCCCCCAACATTTTCTTAATTCCAAAGGATCCGGTGTACTTGGCTGCTAGCTTGCCAGATACCCCTTTGACGGCGTCAGGCAGAGTATACTCGCGGCGAAAGACCAGATCGCCTTCCTGGAACGTGGCATACTTCCGATGTCGGCTGTACGCCTTACTGTCCTTCACCTGGGCCTCGTCGTTATGTTTTCTGACCAGGTCCCGGATGAGCGCCAGTCGTTCCATGCGATCGGCCCAGCGTTTCGGGTCTATGGGAATGACCGGGCCTTTCCACTCAACCTCCCGTCTCAGGCTCTTGCTGGGTCTCGGATTTCTCCTAAAGTTTAAGACCGCGGGAGAGTACTTCGTGCTTGAGTGTACGGCGGTGTTCAGCGCGTATCTCAGCTCGGGCAAGTGCTCATCCCAGTTCCGATGGTCCCAGCCCGCATATTGGGCTATCATCGTTTTCAAGGTCCTATTAACCCTTTCCACCGGGTTGCTTTGGGGGCTGTATGGGGGTGTGGTGATTCTACCCACCGTATAAACAGGTCTACAAATACTATCACATACTTGTTTAAATGTTTACTACGGGGCAGCTCTATAATGTCCGCAGCCGCCACTAGCCATGGTCGTTCGACCACCCGACGACCCATCAAGCCTACAGGGCCTTGTTGAGATACCTTGTACCTTTGGCACTCCGGACAGGCTCGCACAAAGTCCCTCACCTCTTGGTAGTAACCGGGCCAATAGTATTCCTGCGCAATCCGATCGTATGTCTTCTCGATGCCGAGATGACCGGACGATGGATGTCGATGCGCATCCACCATGACCCTCTCGCGCTGCTCGGCGGGCACGACGAGCCTCCACTCCTCCTCTCGAAACGATATCGGATTCATAAGTTCTGGGCACGAGTATCTGTACAGCATACCGTCTTCTTCTTTCCACTCCGGAAATCTTTGCGGTTTTTGCTGCACAGCTTGTAATCGTGCCAAATTCCAAGGATCCGATATCGACCCGAAGGCAGCGACCACTGGCTCCGTCGCGATGCCCCTCGACAGCGCGTCCGGCACTTTGTTCAGCGAGCCTTTCGTGTGCACTATTTCGAAGTCCCACTCCTGGATCAGCACGGTGCAATAGCGTAATTACTGGCGTCACTCTGAACCGTAAAGGGTTTGGAGAAATCGAGTCGTGCCAGCACCGGAGCCTTGACCAGCGCCGCCTTCAGGGTTCTAAATGCAGAGTCCTGGGCCTCCTCCCAACACCTCTCTTGGTCCTTCCTTAGGAGCTTAACCAGTGGCACTTTGACCTCCGACTCCATGGGGATGAACCGCGAGTACCATCCTACCATACCCAGGAACGTCCTAAGTTCCTTTACGATCTATTATCTGCTCCCATTCCTGATATCCCCCAACTTTCAGGGAGGCAAGTGGTAATTTGCGTCGAATCCAGGCTAGCTCCCGGCTGGGACCCTGACCCTTCGGTTTGATCTTCGCTGGTTACCTCGCTACCCGACCGGGCAGGTGGTTCCCAGGTTATCAGATCTTCCGTTGGGTGCGGTCGAACCGGGGTAGGTTCGTTTAGCTTATATAGAGTTGGGGCCACGGGCGCACCCTTGGCTGAATCTGGCCGCGAGCTGGTGTCTTTCTCGCCCGATGCAGGCCATTGGGCCTCTGATCGACGATTTTCCTCCAACTCTCCTCGGCTTTTGCCCTCGCTCGCTCCCTCTCGCTTGTGTGCTAGACCACAGGGAGTAAGGAGCGTCTCTACTTCCCTGCATCCACGTTTTTTAGACTCTCCCGAAGCTAAGCGCAGTTCGGGCACGAGCTAAACGTATGGTCTGTCGTATCACAAACCTGGCATTGTTCCATGCAGCCCAGCTACACACTCGGCCGCCCAATGTCCAGGTTCCCAACAGCGGAGGCAGACTCGCTTCGGGCATTGAGCCGATCTATGCCCAGCCTCACTACATGTGTAGCAGGTGTTGTTGTAGCCCCCCATACACGGCCCAGGGTTCGAAGCAGGACCGGGGAAGAACGCAGGTCCCTTTGGACGGGGCCCGTAGCCGGAGGTGCTGCCAGAAGCATCTGCTCCTGATCCGGGCCTTTGAGGCCCCGAAGCTCCTCCCGACCCTGGCTTATTTATGGGCCTCGGCCCCGTCGGATTCAGTGGTGGAGCGGCGGGCGGGACGAAACGGTTCCGGGCCTGATCTCCGACCCTCTCGATCGCCGCTACCTCCCCTTCGCTACCACTAGCTGTGCCAAAACTCACCGTCTTCGACTTCTTTGTCTTTTTGTTACCAGACGGTTTGTTTGGGCTCCCCGACTTCGGTTTCTTTTCCCGCTCCTCTATCGCGCTAACCCCTTTAAGGCCTCCCTTATTGGCTGCAATGGGCCCTCGGGTGGCGTAATACCGCTCATTGAGGAGGTTGATCCTCTCTCGCCGTTCCTCAAGATAGACTATGTCATCCAATAACCGGACGTCTTTGTCCATTAGATACTCGCGGTATTCGGGTCTCACCCTTTGCAGGACCATTGTCACCAATTTCGCCTTTCGCACGGCGCGTTTGAAACGCCCTGCCTTCGCCTGGAATTCGCTGACGAATTGGCCGATCGTTTCCGTCGCACCCTGCTGGATCTCTGCCCTCGGACTATTGGTCCATTTGCCGGGCCGGTTCCATGAAAAGGAGTTTTCTTCGCGTAAAATTAAAATTGACTCAAATTCAAATTAAAATTAATATAAATTGGACCCAATATTAAAATTTTAATTTAAATTAAAAATAAATTAAAAAAAAAATCAAACAAAATTAAAAAAAATTCAAAATTTAAATTTCAAATTTTTGGCGCCGCATGAGGCGCCATCTTGCCCCTTTTCCGTGCGCCGCGCCAGCCCTCGGCCGGGCCAGCTTGCCCCTCACCCATAGCCCGGTTGCGTTATCCGTGCAGCCGCGCCCCAGGTCCGCGCGTCTCCTCTCACTGCGGCGATGTCCGCGGGAACGAGCGCCGGCCCACGCTACTTTGCTGTAGCGTGCCAGGCCAGCATCCCCCCTCCCCTTGCCGGTCGTAGCGGGCGTCCGCACGGCACCTTGCGGCTGCTTGGCCGCGCCGAGGCACCGCGCACCAGGTCGCCGCGCCTCCCCCCGCCTCGCACAGCACTAGACGCGTGCCCTCGCCGCATATCGCCGCGCACCGGGCTTACGCCTTCGACGGCGCCGTCACCCGCCGATCCCGCGCCGATTGGCGCACGGAGCCGCACACACTCCCGGCGCGATTTTTGGTCGCCGTATGACCGGGCAACCGGGCCGCCCTCCTCGCACTCCCCCGCCGAAACGCATCGTCGCCGGCGTCCTGTCACGGTCGCCATTTGTGACGGAGCGCCTTCTCTTTGGAAGCCGGATTGCTCCCGAGGGGGCCCGGAGCGCCGCGCCATCCCGATTGCGCCTCCTGCTCCGCGCAGGCTTATGGTCGCCTTGGAGGGACCCGGCCGGACCGACCCGGGCAGTCGACCCACGACGGTCGCGACGGTTATAGGTGTTGGGAAGAGGGACGGCCGGGCACAATAATAAATCGCGCACTTCACTCTTTTTAATCTATTTATTCACGGGCGGCGAATAAATCGTACAACTCCTTCGCCTCCTGGCGTACAGCGCCCGCTGTCCGCACGCGGGGTCTACGCGGGCCGTCCCCGGCGGGCCCCTTGCGGGGCCCCTGCGGCTTCGGCCCCGACCCCCAGTGCGTCGCTCGCCGGCCTCGGCAACCCTGGCAGGCCACCTAGGTGGCTTCTGCAGAGCACCGAGGGAGTCGTCTCGCGCCCCTCGCGCCTAACCGCGAAACCGCTCGCGCCGCGCTCTCTCTCCGCCGCGTATAAAGGTTTGGAGGTCTACCTTGGCCGTCGGTGAGATTCTCGCGGGCTGCTCTTCTCCGCGATGCCTCTCGGATCGGCAACGGCAGGGCTCGGCGGTGCATCGTACCCTCGCGAGATCGCGGACGCAGGAGTCGGCCTCGGGACGTGCTCGAGGCCAAAACCAAAACTGAACTTGCCTACCAAAACACTCGAGCGCGCCCAAGTACAATGTACAAATAGTAAGTGCTAAGTGCATATCTTAATGATATCTCCATATACAAATCTCGTTGATTTAATTCGAATGGTTCCCGACGCTTCAGAAATACATGTATTGTTCCCAAATATAAGACAGATGCGCAGTGGTACCTTGACGGTGGAAGACGACACCTCATTGGCAAACTGAATGTCAAGCTTGTATTTGGTAAGCTACGGATAGTCAGTAGAGCGGCCTTTCTCTGGCATTTGAATGACTGCCTCTTAGTGGTATCTAATATAATGATTCCCTCTGGTGGCCCTCCTAAACTGGGCGTCTAGGCGTTAGTTCTTTTGTGTAGGTACAGATTGTAAAGTAACAGTCCTCTTAGTTTGCATGGCCATTTTGGAAAATTTTTGGATTAATTACTTTACCAGTGTTCAGTAATAGATTTTCAAATAATTTCAATTAATTATTTTATTGCGATCTTGCATATTTTTCGTTGCCAAGAGAATATATTCCCTTTTCTTTGTCATTTACTATGACTCTTCGAGTCAGTGATCAGCTACGTCGAGCTGTTATCTATTCTCTAACGATGAATACAAATGAAACTGGATACGATTTATTCAGCAGAGTTCATAAAACTGCAATATACAGAAACTTCTAAAAATATTAGGGAAAACTGAATATTATTTCGAATTGTTAAGATTATGGAACACAAAAAATATTTTTTTAACAATTACATATCTTAATTAGATTAAAATTAGAATTAGACCTTGCTGATGCGTAATAGTCTCGCTTAACTAAGCGAAAGACTGAAGCGATGTACAGGCATTTTGGAATTTTATTTCCTTTATTTTTAAGGATTCAAAAATAAGTTAGAACCAGTTATTTAATTGTGTATACCTACATGCTTATTAATTCATATAGTATTTTATATTTCAGATGTTACCTTATGTTATGCATAAAGTTTCACAAGCATTCGTATTAGCATTATGTTCTTTTAAAGTTGAAAAACGGAAAGAATCTACGGCAAGAGTTACGATGTGGAGAGAATTTGGAGTTAAAAGGTAGATAAAGTTTAAATTAAAATTTTTTAAACAATTTTTGAAGTAGATATAGCGAACTTCCACGAAGAACCCACGGTCTCAACAAATGATTTTTTAATATGTTTGCCCATTTTGCTCTCATAGCACTCATTAAGAGTCATTGCCCGTTCTTTCTCCAAATGCCCCAGATCATCCAAACTCCTTATTAAAAAGAGTTTCCGACGCCAGCCTGTCGGTGATCCTCCATATCCTTAAACTACTCTCGTCCACCTTTCTTCAACACGTAGAGTGAAGATGAGGCATTGTTCCGTATAGCACCTCCGTTATAGACGTGCCTAATGCCTCTTAAGGAAATATCGGCATTCTCCTTAACTTCCTCGAAATAAGTGAAACAAGAATCCCGGAGGACTCGAGCGCAATGGATCTCGTCATCTAATGATGTCTAAGGAGTATAGATCTGCGAGAGGTCACTGGAACTAATGCGGGGTCAGACTCTGATATACGCGATGAGTCGAATGAATCCGACTCGGTCTCCGAATTGGGGGAGCGGGAGCTAAACTGATGGTTGCCAACTACCTTCGGTGTCGTATTTCTGTGGGCGCGTCGCGCCCAACCGGTACTCATTCTCGCCTTTGCGTTCTTAAATCAGGCGTGTTAATTTGCACGTTTCCAACTGCTCGCTTTAGCTCTTGCAATTGGAGGTGCAGTCCCGAAAGTGTTGTTGTATGCCCGAAAAACGCGTTCAAGGTCCAGTTGGTAGGCCCATGGCCTCTATTCCGGAGAGATTGAACATTCCTCCTCCGTGACTGGACCATGATGTAGCAGATATACGAGGTGTGTTCAAAAAGTAACGAGAATTTTTAAATTTCGCGGGTTTGGAGAGTCCGCCTGTATAAAAATTTTTTTTAGTATATTGGTACACATGCCCCTGAAGTACGATAAAATTTTCAGCAATATTCATTGCTTACTTTTTAAGTGGCAGCCGCTAACGTTAAACGTGTTTTTCGAGCTCGGCGATTTTTGTTTGTGACAAAAAATGGATCAAAGAATATGTATTCAATTTTGCGTAAAAAATGAAATAAAGTGTAGTGAAGTTTGTAAAATGTTAACAAAGGCATATGGTGAGTCTGCTATGAGTAAAGCAAGGATTTACGAGTGGTATAAGCGTTTCCGAGATAGCTGCGAAAATGTTGAAGATGACGAACGACCCGGACGCCCAAGCACATCAACAACCGATGAAAACGTGATAATTTAATGGCATAGTGGATTATGAATTCTTATCACAAGGTCAAACAATCAATAAGGAGTACTACCTACCAGTTCAACGCCGTTTGCGTGAAGCAATCCGAAAAAAACGCCCGGATTTGTGGCAAAACAATTCATGGCTTTTGCACCACGATAATGCACCTGCTCACACTTCATTATTTGTTCGTGAATTTTTGGACAAAAACAAAACTATAACGATGCCTCAGCCTCCATATTCACCAAATATGGCTCCATGTGACTTTTTTCTATTTCCAAAAATAAAGAGAACTTTAAAAGGCCGTCGATTTACAAATATAAATGACATTAAAAGCGAATCGCTAAAAGAGCTAAAAGCTATTACAAAGATCGAGTTTCAAAAGTGTTTCGAGAATTGGAAAAAGTGTTGGCAGAAGTGTATTACATCCGAGGGAGATTACTTTGAAGGGGACAAAATAGATATTCATGAATAAATAAATATTTTTTTCATAAAAAAAAATTCTCGTTATTTTTTGAACACACCTCGTATGTAGCCACGCTATCTGTTGGGGGTTTAGTCCATTTTCTGGGTCTGCTCGTCGAGCTTCCACCTCGCAGACAGTCTGTCTCCTATTCGATTAAGCCCCCAACAGCAACGATCACTTTAGATGATCGACTTTAGGAATGGGCTAATAATAAGACACATATCTCCCTCTCCCGAGTTAACGAGGTCGTACCCACTTAAGGAATTTGTTGAAAACATCATAAAATAAAACATATGTTAGATATATAATGAAATCCAATAAGCGGAGAGAGAGAACTGTACCCCATTATCCTTTCGAAAGTGGATATTGCATCCACTATTGGCTGTCTCTTCACCCTAATAGTCCGCCCTTCTTCAGGGTGTTGCAAATTTCCGCTACCCTGGTCAAATAGTTCCCTACTTTTTTCTAACTGCGGGTGTAACTACGTTTTTCAGTTATTGGGACACTCGCCATGGTCTTAAGGAGTCACTTAGTGGCGACAAACTAGTTACGACTAAACATTACGCTATATAACAGGACACGTTGTCACTCGGTCTCTACCCACCCAAAGGCTATTTATTCCGAAGCAGCCGACACGTCATGGGGCCGACGCCGGGCTACGTAACTAACTTAAACTATTTATGTTTCACTGACTTTTGAAGCCTACCAGGAAATCATGCCTTTTCCCTATTACAGCCGCGCCAGGCACCCCTCCCCATTTAATATAGGCTATTCCATTAGCGTAAGCCTGCCTTCTGACATAAATACCAGGCCCGGAAATACGCATGGACCTTAATATGCGGGTACCTTGATACTGGAGGTCGTCCCGTCCGAGGGCCCGCGATGGGGGGGGGGGGCTCGGGGGTGACGCCGGTATTCTTCACTCTCTTCTTGATCTGCGGAATCCAAACGGGGCTGTACGTATTTCTCGACGTCAGGCGGTGATGGGTGTCGTTGCCAGTGTTGGCAGGCTACCCGGGATCCGCCTTGCCCCTAGTGAGTTCGGGAAGACAAGGAGATCCTCGTTTGAATGGGAGGGAGGGATTAGGATCGAGCCCTTGCACAATGATCAGGCGTAGTAAACGTTCAAGGTAGCCTTTTCTTTGCGGATGACCTAGTCCAGTCCTCGCCGGGATGTCTCCGCTCATGCCGACTACCCGAATCGTCGGAGCTCGTCGCCGTAGGGGTGCGGGCTCTAGGTCCCGGTCGCTCGGGAACCGAAGCTCTCTCGACCGCTATGGAGCGGCTGCCACTCGGCTGCCTAGGAGCAACTGCCCTTTCGGCCGCCTCGGAACGACTTCCTGAGTTCAAAGCGCAAACAAAATATATCCCCTAGGCGCGCAAGTACCTTAAGATATGATCAAGGGGGCTACGTGCATATAGCTCGTACTGTTCTCTGAAATTGTATTCTAATGTTGTGACGTGGTGCTTTTGGGCCCGGAGCCCCACGCCAGTATTTCTCCGGTCGCGCCTCCTGCCCTGATGCAGGTCCTTGCGGTCGCCCCGGAGGGGACCCGGCCGGGCCAGCCCGGGCGGCTGGCCTACGTCGGTCGCGGCGGTGCAAGCACCGGACCTCCGGGTATCAGGCCGAAGACATCGGTGCCCATACGGGCACCTCGTCTCGTCTGAACCCTCGTCGGGCCGCAAACCGGGTTGCGCTATTGGGGGGGGGGGGGGGGGGGCGCGTCCGTGCCTCTCTCTCTCACGCGCGAAACATAATATTAGATGGCCCTACCTGGCCGTCGTCTCCTGGCCGATAGTCCCGGCCACAATCCAGCCGGGAAGTCGCCGCGCTCTCTCTCGCGTCCCCAGGTGGTGTCGGGGCCACGCGTCAGCTGGGCTTGCTTCCTCTCTCTCACTCCTCGCCTTCTCCCTGTCTCTCTCGTTCGCTCGCGTCGCCTCTCTCGATCGGCGATCGGGGCTGATGGCTCGGCGCCCGGCGCGAAACTAAACGGCGTGGCGCGGTCGCGCATTTTCCAAATTAACGCGCGCCCTTCCCGCCCCGCGGCCGCGGTGCCCAGCTGGTTCCCTGCTTGCGCGCGCAAATCCGCCCGGCACAATGTTCAGGTATATAAGAAAAAAAATATATTACATAAATCCAACAAAAAATCCGAAAATTCTCAAAATTAAGGGAATAAAATTAATTAATAATGAAAATAAATTATCTATTTAAAATAAAAATGAATAATAAAATAAAATAATATTTCATATCAAATGAAACTGGCACTTTCCTCAGGCGCCATCTATGTGTCCGCCACAGCATACCGAATCCAACTGAACCCGTAGGATCACTCTCACCGGCCTCGCTCGCCCTACTCCGACCGGCCGGCCCCTCTCCACGCACTTCTGTCATCTTCTCTTTCTCTTCGTCACTCAATAAAATACAAGGCATACATCTTCCCGATATAGCAGTTCTATTAAATGTTTATTGATAAATTCTTTTCCATATCGGTTAAGAAATAATTTGGAGCTCCCCATTACTATTTCAATCAACAAAATTATCAAAATCGTAAATTTTCATCCTTTTCAATGACTATTTCTTCTAGTGCTGCAACGATACAATTTCTATCAGCTGATCTTAAATCATTTCATTTCGGTCCAACGAGAAAATAGATCTTGGAACATAATCATATATTTGCATATATATATATATATATTATGACGAGTGGTCGTCCTCCCGGGACAAAAGAAATAATCTATTAATAAATTACATTAATAAATACTTGAAATCGGGTGACGAGCAGGATAGGAAATTGCATCGCTGCAGATTGAAAGCAATTAACTTTAATCACCAGTTAATAACGAAATTTGTTCGATTTGTTGAGGAAAACGATTGGAGAGAGATAGCTGCAAGTATGGCGCGAGTATATGGAGGTGACGATAGGAAATATACTATCGAGGACCAATTAAGAAGTCTCTTTTTGCTCACCAGGAGGCGAATCGTAATCCTCTCCATGGATTGAATTTAATAAAAATATCGAGATATCTTGTCTTTGTCTTACTTATCGTGATAATTTGAATATAGTTCAAGTACATATACAGTGCGTACTTATTATTTTCCTTACACGATTTTTTGGTATATTCAAGGTGTAGCTATTGAATAGAGAGAGAGAGAGAGAGAGAGAGAGAGAGAGAGAGACGATTTTTGGAAGATAGCTTATTGATAAATATTGATTAATTTATAATAATAATTGATTAATTTTTACTGAATTATTTGGAATTTTATGAATATTTTTTGAGAATTTTTGTAGTATTTTCTTTCTTTTTATGATATAAAAATTAATAAGCCTTTAAATAGTCGCGCGACCGGATAATTGATTGTAACGCCCTTTTTTCTTCAATTGGCGGGAACAATAGTATATTCTTGCTATATGTAAGAGACAAGGATAATACTATTGCCTACTATGCATAACAAGGATGCTAGCTGGATTTTCGAGGGAAAATCGAGTTTCCGGGCCGATGAAAAGCGGGATTCGCACTCACTCGTCGCCCGATCTCGATAAGGAAAGGAGCCATACCGCTCAAAGTCAAGGCTCAGGCTATTTTATATTATCTTTTGGAGATTAGGAGTATACTCCAAGATAAATTAGAGAAGGTGCGTGGGCCGGGATCTTGTATTTTTTTTGTTTTTGTTATTTATTTTAATTATTAATTATTCATGGCATTGTTGGTGAGTAAATTAAATATTTTTTTTCTTTTGTATTGTCCTCTCTCTCTTCTCTAATAGCCGGTGGGTCAGAGTCGGCGACATTTTCGATATTTGTACATTTCTTTCAGCTCGAGATGTTTTTCTTTTTTTTTTGTTTTTGGTGTATTTTAAATCGGGATGATATATATATTGTTTTCTTAGTCGAGATGTTAGGAATTTTCTGGTTTATATTTTATTTATATTGTCTATTGAATAAATATTGTTATAGATAAAATTTAATTATTGATGTTAAAAATTTATTTCCACTGAACCTCTCTTCGATTGGTGAAATCGCAATTTGCAAGCGACGCGCCTAGGGTAGAGTGATCGGGGAAAATAAAATTTAAAATTTGTATTCTTGAAATATTCAAATTATTAAAATTTGTGATTCCACGTCACAATATACTCTTGGAAAATTCCATCAAATAAGATGCCACTATCGTCCAAGACTGCTACTTGTTAACCCATTAAAACTTGCGGAGCCGGCTGCATTACTTTATATTTTTGCTTTACTTTTTCTTTGGAAATCCAGGATTCCTTTATATACGTCAGATAATATCCTTTCTCATGTTTCCAAAGGAATGTCAAATGCCATCTCTCTTCTGGAAACAATATAAGATCTAACAACGGATCTGACCGCTAACAATGTAATATTTCATTCTCAACCTTTTAACATTTGAAACATTTTGATGAAGTCAACGCTTACTCAATTCTATTGAAATACTATTTATCTCGTCTAAAACCAATAATTGATAGCATCATTACTTATTCATCATTTATTATTATTCCTCTTTTACATCGAAACGCCTTGATAATGCGTCTAATACATGATGCATAAAACTCTTACAATGGAGAATAACAAAATCCCGGTGCTGCATCTTTAAAGCCCAATAAGCAAGTCTCCCAGTGAGATCTTAATAACATAACTATCTTACAGCACCATGACCGGATATAACACGGAAAGAGTATCCTTATAGTTAAGGCATAGCTAGCACTGGAGTCTGAGTTAAAGCAATCGTTAATTTTCCAATATTTTCTGCTGTTTAACTTTCCAAATCTGAAATTGTTTATTGCTTATCGACTTCAAAACAGGTAATTTAATGTCAGGATCCTTATCAATATGGTAAAGTTAGCATACTAACCAACCAGTCCAAGGAATCTTCTCAATTTTTTCTTGGTGCTCGGTGCCAGATAATCCAATACTGGTTATATTCTCTTTGGGTTAGGGGACAACTCTTTACTAATCTATACGTATCGGAACTTCCTACAACCAAACTCGCATTTATCTCGATTAACCTTATGACAGAGCCTCTGCTCTGCCTCGCGTGCGGCGAATCATTGGTAAGCAGAGGCTCGAAGCTCCGTGGCTGTGCAGGCCAACAAACAAAGCGAGGTCAGCGCCGAATTGAGGCGCTGATCGCTCGATGATCACCGATTATTATTGACGGCCCGCCAAACACGATTGTTCCGTGCGAGCCTCATACTAGAGAGCAGGCAAGAATACCACCGCTCATCTCAATCCGCGCCATTTTGGAACCCACGACCTGAGCTTCGTATGCAACTACCACCCAGGGACTGGCAGCGTAGCCATGGAGGGTGCTAGAGGACTCGTCCCGGATCTGTCCCTCCTTTCCGTGTAGCGTCAGAGCGAGGCGGTTGATAGCCTCACCACGACAAAAGAATGGGGGAGTAAGCGCCTATCCGACGGCAGACTCGTAACGCAGGGCCTATACGCTGATAGGCGGAGAGCTCTCTCGCAGTTTGAAATAGGAGGCACTGGAGGAGATGAAGAAGGAATACGCGCCTGCACGGCGCGCTATAAATTGTGCCACATTAATATTATTAAATGTAAATAAATACTACTTAACAATAAATTTTGTTACAAAATAAATTAATATTTGTAAAATATATGTATGCAAGTCATATGTTTGCATAAGTCCCAACATGCTATAAAAAGTCTATGCAATGAGCCTGAAGGTTTAGACTACAACATTATAGGTTTAATTATTTAAAAAAATGACAAATAATAATATTTAAATGATTAAATAATTTATTAGCGTATGTATGTATAAACGTTTAAGTATATTAATAAAAGAAATTACATTAATTTATTAATATATTAAGTACAATTAATCAATACATTATTTGTGCAATAAATAATACTTTGTAGACATCAAATGGTTTTTTAAATATTAACATATCATGAGTTTAAATATAAATTCTTAGTTTTCTGGCATCACTGGGTGCAACTGATGCGCTGCAGTCCGGAATGGAGGGACACGTGCAAAAGTGAGCGTCACGCCCCGGGCTTACGCACAGAGGTAGCTGCAAAAATAATACGGAGGGGGAAAAGACGCCACATACATATTTTTCGAGCAAGACAGGAAGAACGCGGATACCTTCTCGATACGCGGAGGCATCAAGCACGCCTATAAACGGGGTTGATACACGGAACCGTGCCCGCTCTCCGTATTACAATCTGTATTGATAAAAAGCATAAGAGAGTGATACAAAGACATGGAATATACCTTCACGGACTGGTTCGCATTCAAAACAGCTTTCAAATCTAGGTTTTGCAGCATAGTATCGGAAGCCGATCGCTAGCATAAACTGAAGAATATGCTACAAAGTAAGACAAAGTCCATAGGGTAATTCGTGAACCGATTTCATCCTATGGCAAACCGATTACACGAATCATTTTCGGAGCAACGCTTCATAGGCGTGACCTTAATACATACATAAGTAAATTCGTATTTTGGACGAACTACTGTATTCAGATGATGATAACGAACGGGTAATTGGATAAACCTAGAGTGACAAACCTGGCAAAAAGGAAAATTGATAGAAGCAGTGAAGCATGCGGAGACACCGACACCGGCTTCAAGAACTTTCAGCGCTACAGCCGTAGAGATAGGAAAACAGAATGGAAGGGGAAAGCCTTGAGAGACAGTTGGAGGTGTGGATGAGGTAGGAATTTTTGCTCTGCGCGGCCTCTCCTTATGTTATTCATCCCGGAGTTTACCCAGGATAGGGGAGGGCCGCCGTGGAACAGTCGCTTCGACAAGTTTCGAGGGGCCGATAGGCTCATCCCAAAACCACCCAAGAGGACAGTGACCCGAAGGATAGGGGTCCCGAAAGCGGACCATGCTTTACGTGCCACGATTTTGGACACAGAGCCATGCAGTTTCCACTGCTCACCGCTCTCTCCACGATATCCTTCCGCATGCATGTCCTTCCGGATTGAGTGATGCGCGGTCCAGTTCCCTCTGAGATTAGGTACCACATTACATAATATAGTCCAATGGAATAAGTTGCTCCGGAGGGAGAGAAGAGTCCAGTGGCGCCATAACGTTAAACCGGTCAACGAATCGGGAAACCTCTGTATAGCGTGAAGTTATAAAGAGCACACACTATCACCCAAAGAATTTAGAACGTTTCAGGAGTCCGGCAGAATTTTTTTTTATTTTTATTGTATTTAGGTTTATTTTTATTCATTTTATTTTATTTCATTTTATTTCAGGTTTATTTCAGTATATATAGCGGGACGCGTAGAGGTGAAATCCAGCACTTTGTAAGTGTACGGTTTTGCTAAGGAGGTATTTCCCTTTTGCTACCGAGTGCTGATGCGACCATATACTGAGTGTGATTGGAGTCGTACTGAAGGACCACGAGCAACGGTCCTCCATTAGAGGCATCGAGTTGATTAGTGTGGACGAGAAAGAGGAGGTGATGATGCAGCGTGTTCGCGAGGGTGTTGCAGCCATCAATAGAGTTTGTGAATGCGTGCGTGTCTTGTGAGAAGTTTCTGCGCCGGTTGCTTGGAGCAGTAAGGCTAAAGAAGATAACGATAGCTCTTCGGGAATTCGAGTTCATGAACTTGGAGTGGATACCAAGGAACATCCCCCGACTGTTTGTAACCAAGGAATAGATGTCCAGGAAACCTCCAAGCTGGAATCGTTTGATGTGGAGAGACTGATTTTCCAATTAAAGGGGCAGGTCCGTCAAATGGTGACGTTAGCGATGACGGAGATGTTTCCTTCTCAGTGGGAAAGTCTTCAGCAGGGACTGTTCATCAGGGTGAGGACCCAAATACGCCGATCAAAAAGAGGCTACCGTAAGAGAATTGAGAGACCGGTAGCAGAGAACTCGGATGCGGATGACTTTTCGCGGACTAGCTCAGAAGAAGAAGGGTCTGCTTTAAAGTGGACGCTGCGTTCGAGGACGTTGTTGCGCCGTCGTGATAGAATGCGAGTCGAATATACTGTACCAAGGCGACACCGTCGACAGGTTTTCCCTTCGATGATTGAGTTACCCACGGGCGCTCTTCAGTTGGCGGCAGCCAGAGGACATAGTAGTGATAAAAGTTCGAGAAAAAGAGATGTGCATTTTCGCAACATGATTCGTTGTAGTCGTGCCTTGCGAAACACAAGATGTTCTTTTGGAGGTAGACATGAGGAGGACGCATTGGATTTCCTTGAGGGGTTCGAAGCATTTAAGGAGTAATTTAGATTTTCGGACAGATGTTTGGTTGCATCCTTGCAGACGATCTTCGTAGAGGACACTCAGAAAAGGTACAATCGCGCTCACCGGATATTTGTGAATTAGGAGTCTTTCGTGTAAGCCTTCGAAAATAAAAATAAATTCAGAAGATGGTGCAGTTGATAAGTTTGAGTTGGTGTAAGTACTGCATCCGCGGCTCGAAGCTAGGAAGAATTATCCGGCCTCCAAGAATGTAAAACAGTTGCATACATTTTAGGGTATAGTAAGCTGGTATGCACGTTTTATTAAGAGAAAGAGATGCCGAGCTTAAAGTGGAGAGTGGCTAGAAGAACAACAAGTTGCTTTTACTGCTTTGAAGCACACACTTATAAAGGACCCTATGCTTATCCGACCAAATGCATCTTAGTCATTTACGGTCCAAAGCGATGATAGTGATTACGCTATTGGAGCCATTTTGGTTTAAAAGGATTACGATGGGTTTGTGCATCTGATCGTATTTATCAGTCGTGTTCTTAACACGGTTGAAACAAATTACACAAAGTTAGAAAAGGAATGCCTTGACTTACTGTCGGCGACCAAAAAACTGAGACCATGCTTCGAAGCCTATGACGTCGTTACAAATATGGACCATAATAGTTTTTATTATCATGTGCGTGCGTACCTACAGCAGTGTAGTTAATGCCAGTACGTGTGACAGCGGCCTCGGGTCGCCTGTAGAACGGGCGGTGTGTTGATAAACAGGAAGGCCCGAGGATCCGTCGGCGCGGCGCGCGGGAATCAGCCGGCGGTTGGCGCGAAAAAAAAGCGCCGATCGCCGGATGAGCGGCCATTTCGTTTTAGTTTGATTGAAATGGCCGGTGATCGGCCATTTCGAGAGAGCGCGCGCGACGCAGTGGACGTGGTGCGGCGGACATCGGTGAACTCCGGTGGCCCGCGTGGGTCGAGGCAAGGGCCCCTAGTGCGACACCGTACAGACCTCCCCAGGCGCCGTCATCGCGTCGAGCGGCGTGGTGGAGGGCTCCAACAGTGTCCCGCGTACACCTCATGGGCGGTGTCAACCGCCAGCGAGTAGTGGGCGCTGCGCATTCGATGAGACAAAGCGTCCGGGCGGGGATTGTCTGCACGTGGGCGAATAAATATGTGTTTGCGTAAAGCTCCGAGTTTTGATTTAATTGTCTTCCTTCCGTCCGCGATACCAACCGAGTCGAGCACCGCGAGGCTAGTCGCCCGGTGCTAGCTTGGCCGAATCTCCTCCGGGGCGATCATGAACCTGTGTATCGTGGTGGGCCCCTCCGAAGGTCGTCGGCCTCGGGGTTGAAGCACCACGTCATAAAATGTAGTATCTTTGCACAAAAGTATATTCAGTGGTTAGGTAATTTTTGCAAAATCATTAATATATCCTTGATAATAACCCGCCAATCCTAAAAATTCTGTATTGTTCTTAATAATCTTTTGGTATTGAAAATTGTTTTATAACTTCCATTTCCTTTTAATCTATTTATATCCTAGATTCATTGATAAAAGGCCTAAAAATATTATTTTTGTTATGACGAGTATTTCGCCGTGATCGCCGCTGTTGTGAGCGCGTGCTTGTAACCTTGAATCCAAACCGGGTGGAGAGGAACGAGAGGCGCAAATATCAGTGAGCCAAGGTAATTAGCCTGGACGGGCATGGCGTCTAATCAATGAGTCAGGAGATTTAGGCACGCGATCAGCCCTCGTGTGAGTGAAAGAGCGCATAGAGTCGATTGATTTATATATATTGAGAGATACAGAGTACAGCTCAGCGGTCGAATTTTCTCCCGCCAAGCTGAGAGTGACCGCTACAAAAGTATGTAGTATTATATATATTAATTGTAGCGCGTGAATAGTCCGCGTTGTTAGTGAGAGATAGATAGATAGATAAATATTGATTTGCAAATTGTTTACAAAATATTGCACAAAACTCATAGTTAAGAATGCAACATCTTAAGTCTACTTATAAATATAATTACATACTATCACAGCAAAAGTCACAGATACAGTGCACTTTTGGCATAAATATTGCTTGCACTTTCCTTATTATCTATTAGTCGAGTAACACACGCACACACATTGACACAATGAATACAAGTATGGTTATGTGTACGTGTGACAAATGAAATCATACACACTTCCATACAATGAGTGAAATGAATATAATTTCAATGTGAAGTAAAGGATGAATACATACACACTCATGACACACGTACACAACTAAATTTAGAGCGCATATTAAAACAAGATTATGAAGGCGATTGACTAGAATAATCCATAATAGTGATATCCCGACCCCTCAAATGCTCCATCACTAGCCCTCTAAAGCGAGATAGAGAGGATGCACTCCTTATGCTGGATGGCGTTTATTCCACAGATGAGCACCTTGAACAGAGAAAGATTTAATTTCCGTCTCGGTGCGCATTCATGAAACAGAAACCTCATTAGGTTCATCCCTGACCTGCCGATCAGATACATCAGTACAGAATAGATCAGTGAGGTATTCCGGCTTACGTAGCCGTAAGATCTTGTAGATTTGCAAGAACATAAAATATTCCCTGCAACCGTCCTCTCCTATCCAACCCAATCGGATCCTGAATGGAGTGATATGATCATCCCATTTATCACCCGTCAAATACCGTACACAAGAATCTTGTGAGCGTTGCAGCCTTGTCGTATGCTCCAAGGATGCACCTAAGTAAACAATAGAACAATAATTAAAATGAGGAACGACCAGACAGAAAAAATATAGACTATATAAAACCTAGTTTATTCTTTTACAAACCAATTCAATATGTGGTATCCAGGTAAGACCTGCATCTAGCATGATATCAAGGCTTTTTACAGTCTTAGGCAAAAACACGACTGCCTCCTCCCAAACTTCAATAGAATTGAATACAGCCGACTCAATATCAGAAAGGAATCTGCGAGTTCCAAAAAGAATCCCTGATATCTTTCCAAGATTAAGTCTTAAGGACGCAGATGATGCCCACTCCGAGATAGCCCGTGCCGCGGCTATCACGTTTTTGGCTCCTGCCTCAAGCTTATCCCTAGAAAAACTATGGTAAACCTGCAGGTCATCAGCATATAAAATACGTCTCATACCTATAAGTTTATATCTAAAACCACCATCAGAGGCAGAGCTGAGCACAGCATCAATCTAATAGTCGTCGATGGTACTTGACTCAGATACTTGAGCAAAGTGAGTGTTAAGCTAATCCATCATGAGTCCATGCAAAGACCCATTAACTTACGGCAGCAACCCTAGGTTACGTAAGTCACGCAAAATTGTGCTGGAATTTTTCGAACAGGTGATTATGAACATATTTGGTCTTCGCCTGATCTACCTTCTCCTAAATGTGTTTGCGGAGATCGAAGAAGTCCTCAAGGAATTGTCTTCATCCTATTTGTCTGTAACGTCTATATAGTGCCCCACTATTGCGCTGCAAGTCACGAAGCTCAAGTCCAATCCAAGGAAGGCAATTGCGACACGCGACTGCGGACTCTACATCAAAATCATCCGCCAGTAACGGCCCTCAAGTACAGCTCACTAACAACTATACAAGCCCTTCACTATCAATGCTTTTATAATCTCTATATCTAAAGCAGCAACAGATAGGTTCAGGGACACGTACCTCTACTGTAATATTAATTATGTCGTGCTTACTATGAAAAGGAGCAAGTATATTGGAGCGCAGGTCACCGTATCATTGTTCTCCACAAGTACAGTCGACGAGCTCATCCCCATCACCCACTGCCGAGACCTCTCTCATATCATCCTGATCATTGCTCGAAATATGTCCGGGAACCGGAGAACCAATTCATTTAAATGAATATTGCTATTTCTATTGCTGTTTCTATTTTTATTGTTATATTTTCTGTTGTGTTTATTATTATGGTTGATTTGTTTACTATTACTCGCTTTACTATTTTTAATGTAATTACTGTTATTGTTTATACAAGTTTATTCCATTTTGAATTAAACTATTATTAATGTTATCAGCTCCCAAACTCCCGGTAGTAGTCCACAGCCCCAACGATATGTTTTCCGCTAAATTTAACGCCCGCATTAACTTATTTTTATCTATTTTGATAAAGTGTAAACTGTTTGTATTTATGCTATTATTTAGTTGCGCTCTTAATTTTAATAAATTGTCGGACATTTAAGTGGCCAGTCCGTCTCCATTCTCATTAATTGTTCCTCCATTTCTTTATTAAAATTTTTAATTCCAAGATCTCATTAATGAGCAGTGAGCGGTTCCCACGCAGGGCTGCCAGCTTGGCTGACTGTGCTTTGTTAATTTTTTCCGGCTCAGAGACCCGACTCATAGGAGCCACCATCATCTCTTCCATTGCTGGTGTGGATAGTTTCAAATCAGATTGGCCTGAGCCGAGACTCCTCGCAAGAAAAGATGTAAGATCGGCCATCGCTCGATCAATGAGATCAAATCGATTGCAGAAAACGTCGATTGTGGACACCAAGGTGTTGTGTCATTTGTGTCAATCCGATCGCGCCTTTAGTGCTTCGGATATGAACTGTAATCATCAGTCGAGTAGTGAAAGTGATCGTGTTGGCATCAGATTCATCATACAGGTCGCAGTATAGCTTTAGAGAGCGCTCTCTTAGAGTAGCGCTACTTAAGAATAGCGCTCTCTCTCTCTCTCTCTCGCTTCACCCGAATTGCCTCTCTCTCTCTCTCTCTATATATATATATATCAGATATGGAGGGGGAACTTGGCGATGCGCGCTTCGGTGGCACACAAGCGTGACACGTATATGTATGTGCCGCGATCGAGGCGAGGAGCATGCTGAATGATAGGGCAGCCTAAATTTCTCCTGGCCTATGCACAGACGCAGCAGGTTTCGCTTTCTATAAATCTTAATGGTGTTACAGTGTAGATGGATAGATTACGGGCCGTTTCCAATGTATAGTGGTGTCTGTCCGTGCGCATAATCGACGGGAGATTTCGCGCCTCGCGTTCCCACCGATGAGGCATATATCAGCACTACACTGTCACTTACCTAAGCCAAGCCGTCCTTCAGGCACGAATAGAAATAATTTTATATTGAACTCCTTGGCTCTTCGTAGAAGCCACACAGTTAATTCTTCGGTTGCATCGAGCCTGTAGGAGTCTTCATGCCTCTGCAAAACATATAAACTCCCCAAAAAGTATTAATATTGCTAAATGCACTTTAAGTAGAGAGGTGATCAGCAGACGTATGTTTGTACTTATCAGAAGAAGAGAGCGAGAGAAAGAGATAGATAGATCGCGCTATCATTTGAAATAATTATCGGAAGTTTATTATATTTCTTATTATAAATATTTATTTATGATTTAAATATTCGCTCGTATATTGTTTTGCCGCCCTTTTCCCTTCTTTTTGCGCAATTCTAGTAGCAGGCGCCAGGTTTACTCCGCGGTATCTACATATTTTCCGTACAGTAAAAGCAACGAGTTTATGATAAAAAGTCTTTAAGTTACGTGGTGGCTCGGACTCGGGGGTGGGCTTACTCACACGGTAACCACCATCTGACACTGTTAATAAAAATTCAAGCTTGCTTGTTTCGATATTTAAATCTCGTTCTCTTAATTTTGCAGCTATTAAATAATAATAATAATATTTTTTATTTAAAAATTCATCCAATACATTAGCAATAATTCTACAAAATGTTCTATGAGAATTTATTAATCCAAAAGGTAATGCTAAAAATTCAAATTGACCTGATGATGACATGGTAGAAACTGCTTTTAAAGACTAATTCTCTCATTTTTATTTAATGAAACCCTAATACTGAATTAATTCGAAAGTAACATTTATTTTTACTGACTTTATCAAAGATTTTTTAAATATTAGGTAAAAAATATATGTCTGGTACTGTTTTAGCATTTAATTTCCTACTAAGCTCACAGGTCTGGCGAACCTAGTCCTGGTGACTAGTCGCACGATACGTCTCTCAGCTTTGATGTCGCAGGTCACTCTCTTGACTCCCGTACGTTCGATTTTCGCAGGCACATCGTCTTTATCAAATCTTGGCTGTCGACACATATAAGAGTTGGGCGTCTGTAACAAATCTTTGCTATGTTCCAAGCCTGGAGGTTGAAGCTAATATCTCGACTTGAACACGTCGTATCATTTCAATGGCTCAAACGAATATGTGCGGCAGGCTAAGTGAAACCGGCACGGGCCCTCGTTTCCGGACCATCTCGTGGCGACGTGTCCATCGAGAGTACTGAGAGTGGTAGCCGTGAATTAGCCTTGCGTCCTTTTCCGACCGCCAAGTGGCTATAATGTCTTCTCTCTCTTCGTCTGTCGGTCTCTTTGATTGACCACTATCCATCCGCTAGATATGGGCCAGAGGGGAGCGGTGAGCTGTCGACAGCATCAGTTGAAATACATACGGTATGCCATGCCGCGTTCTTTGCTGTTGTTAACTGACTAGTAGTAACCATCGGGCCTCCCTTTCCAGGTAATCCACGCGTGGATGCTCCGACGCCGGAGCTATCCTGCTGCACTACGGCCTCAGCTACATAGTTGACCTGCTGTTGGAAAACGGTATTGATGCACGGCACTCAGCTCACGGCAAGTTTGTGGAGCCTCTCCCCTCGCAGTCTCTTCCTTATGCACATCTCCTTCCCTTGTACTCACTCTCTCTCTCTCTCTCTCTGTCTCCCTCTACGCCGTTCTCTCTCAAAAGTGACATCGTCACACGACGACCGGGAGTAATAGGAGTGTCCGAGATAAGCGTATGTGATAAATTAATATACATCAGAAATTAAGAAATAAATAATAGACTATGCATACGTGCATATGCCATTCTACATCTCATCTGTTTCGGCAAACTATAATTCTAGAAAAATCTATATCATAAATCTTACATAATTGCCTCTACAAAATTTAACAAATAAATACGCATTATGAATTACGTGGTTTTTGAACCGGCCGGCGAATTATAGGTAGTTCTTGAAACGATCACCAAGTTAGGTGGTTCTTGAATCGAACACCAAGTTCGGTAGTTCTTGAAACGCTGCCCAAATTAGGTAGTTTTAGTACCAAACATCAAGTTAGGTGCTTCTCACTATCAACCGTCGATATGACGTTGTTTTAAACTCGTTATGAATCACAAATATTATATCATAATCTTCATGATTTCGTTGGAGGCCTTTTTTATAATGAAACTTTCAATTAATGTGTATTTTACACTCCAAACAAATGTTTAAAATAAAAATAATAATATATTTTTATAACGTAATTCCGTATACTTTGTGAACATAAATTATTATTAAACATATTTTTCAACATATATTCGTTTTGAATTTTCTGATTTTATTAACTAATTGTTTTATATTTATTAAAAATGTTTACAGAAGTTATACGATCGAAAGTAGTTATTGTGGATGTGATAAAGGTAATATAACTGGTAAACACTTGAACATAAACCATTTACGCAATATTGGCGGAGATATTTGTAAAGCTATAGCATTGATGCGAAATTCGTACAATCTCCAGATTATGAATCTGTAGGTAAAATGATTATTTTTATAAAGTTATTAAAGCCTAGTTAGAAACAAATAATGAATAAAAATATAAAACATACAGAAATTTTTTTTACTTTACTCTAAACTGGACGACTCTCCAGTATGACCAAAATACATTTAGATTTTGTTTTTATAAAGGAATAAAATTGTTGTTATGATACTCTATTTGCAATTCATGAGGTATAACCAGGGACCTATCCCTCCAATACGTGGTTACTGAACCGCTAAAAATACTACTGAATACTATGGAGTACAACTGCAGATCTACATTTTTGCATACAGTCGCACTTATTCTCTCACGTACGTAAGGAACGACTACCGCAAATAAAGAAAAACACGAAGCTTTTTGTAAATATGAAATTTTTCTTATCTATCAACTAGTTGTACAATAACATCGTAGTCCGCTGATTGATCCTACGTTACTGCATATTTAAAAACTTCTGCTCCCAAAATAACTTTTCTCAATCTTGGTAACTACCTTTAACGTAGATCTCTAACTATGCTTCATTCGAATCGTGTCCCCATTCCATCTACGTCTTATTAACTTTATGGTGGTAGCTGAGCTCCTGCTTCTACGTATTCAGGCCAAAAACCTGCGCATTTGAATACGCCTATAAACTTCCGGAAGACAGACCGAGGTTAAAGTAGTTCACTCACCATTCACTTACCTACTCCTAGTGTCACATTATTTTTTCTCCTTACTACAATATCGCGTAACGTCCCTTCCAATTCCCATCTCTCACACATCGTGATCCATTCCTCAATTATTCTCGAGCACTTCCACGTATACGCAGAAGACGTCCTGGACAGATGCCAGTCTCTACCTCGTTTCCTCAAGTCTCTCCTAACATCTCTGTTAAGATGGTTGTCACTGCGCGCGCGCATATATGGCACATCCACGCCACGAGTGCTGTTCAAGTGTTGCACTTTAAAAATAATGGCGGACCTCTTCGGACCTCACTGATCAACGTCGTCAACCGACTGCCCCGATCTTCTCAAGAGAAAGCTATCTGGATCGGGATGCAGGGCTACAAAGCTGCGCAAGCTACCTTCGTTGTTGCTGGAATCAAGGTGTTTGCGTACCTGCTCTTGATAAGTATCATCTTATTACTACTTACTGAGCAGCTTTTCAATCTTTTTCTCTCTCTTACATTTCTTATTTTATACTAATTCTTCGTCTTTGCAGGTCTACTGATACTCCGGCTATGGTAAGGTTATCGTAGTTACCTTTAGTTTTCTCTTCAGATTTCTTACAGGTTGAGACAGTCTGGCTATAGGCTTGTAATACAGCCATAACTTAAATTTACACGATACTTCTGGATATCCAAAGGCTTTGCTAACTTAGTCTAATCTGTCTGGCATGAAAAAGTCAGGAAACAAAAGAAACATGAGAAACTAGATCTAGTCTTCAAAGCAAAGGAAGTTTAACTAAATTTGCGACACCCTCAGAATCCATTCAACGTGTTGTGTCGCGTTCGTAAAGTTTGAAGACGAGAGCTGAAACTTGATGGAGGAGAGTGTAGAGCGACAGTGAAGCAGAGAAGTGTGGCATAACGAAGATGCTGTGAATGAATATTATTTCTAAAGAGAATGTTAATGAATAATTTAAGGCCTATCCGAATAAAATTACTTTAAAATTTCATACTGTAACTGAATGCTGAAAATGGCGAAAATCACGATTTTCGAAACTGACGATTTTTAACTATGAAACTGTTAATTTTCTGTATAGAAAATAACCGTGATATTCGAATTCAGCAAGCCAAAATACATAACAAACATGTTGAAACTCTTTGGCATACCTTCCCCATCAAAAAGTATAAGCCAAAATTGGTTTCATTTTCTCGAAATGGCCAATTTTGACGAATTTTATGGCCAAGTAAGATGTTAATTGTCAATGCGAGGGAAGCGGATCCTTATAGCTTGGTCCGAAAACAACATTCTCAATCTCGTATCATTCAAATCTGTGAAAAACTTGAGAAAAGTCAGAATTTGTTCCATTTTTTTTTAAATAGAACCACTGTGCGCCGTCCGCGCTAGACGAAACGACGACGTGCAAGGTGGAGAGCCGCCGCAGCCTGCCGGGCACTTGTCGGGGTCAACTCTCACCGCGACCGTACCGCAACGTAATGCTGCTCGGGCCAATCGACGCCGAAGTCGACAACACTGAAACGGGGAGGCAACCGAGGAGAAGACGACGACCGACAGTAGCAGAGGAGATGAGCTGTCCTACGAGCCATCAACCGAAGGCCAGCAATAGGACGACGCGGAGCTAGGACATACCTGCAGGGCACGGGCCTTGTGGGCGTCGTTCGCATGCAACTGCCACGAGAGGGCCTAAAGGGGAAGGCCCGGGGGAAAATCTCGCCGGGCGGCGACTATACTGCTTAATGATCTACATATTTCCCGCGAAGTATAGACATATGCTCAGTTATATGTCATGGCGGCGGAGGCTTCCAGTTCGACCCGAAGGAAGTATCTCAAAGAACTAGGGTCGCTGATTATGACGGGTCTAATGTACCGTTGATTTCGATTCGTAAATAGCCTCTCGGTTGGCAGTCTCTATTAAATATTGATTTTGTCATCTTTATATTCTCTGCTTCATTTTTCCCCTAAATCTACCTTTATCTTTATCAAATCTGTTACCACAATCTCTACACATTTTCACTAAAACTATCGCTGTCTCTTATATTTTCTTGCTATCTCTGTTATCTATGTTTTTTATTTTAGATCTATTGTTCTTCTTAGATTTTATTTTTTACGCTCGCACACTATCTGCCACATTCTACTTTTAAAATAATCATTAACCTCATTTTCTTCTACTTATTCTGCAGTGCAGTATTAGTTGTTCTCTTACCCGAAGCTATTCCACCCTTCTGGAAAATTAGGATTGACCTGCTGCCTGCTTTATCAATCTCTGCCGCAAACCCAGAGATATTGGTTTAACAATTCTTTGGTTCTTCATAAATAACTCTCTCCACATTAATAATGTGCTAAAGTTTTTCTAACTCCATCATATTTATTTCTATTCGATCACCAGTCAAAACACATGGGCATTGTCAAGCCCATGGTAGAAACAGAGAGTGTAGAACAGGGTAACGGAGGTGAGGTCAGGGCTCAGGCACTGTCACGTGCTACCATTACTCGACCTTCGCTTGCATCATCGAAACAGTGTTGGGATCGTTATCGAAGGAAAATATCGAAAGAAACGAAAACGCATGTGCTAGTAGAAAGTAGCAGCAGCGAAGATAAGAACCGACCTGTCATAACAGTCCCATAGCTGGTTTAGCATTAAAACCGTGAAGTGTTTCAAATGCATTGAATATACACATGTGGATCCAGGAGTAGTTCAATTGCTTACTTCGTTAACCAATTTATAACTATCAATTGAGATCTAGTTGTCTCACAGTATAGAGATCTAACGGTAGAGTTGTATCCATGCAAATTCTCTATAATATACCGGAATGTATATTTTCTGTATTCCATTCCTCCCGGGGTGTCATGTTAAATCTATACTTTTATTAAAGTTTTTATTCATATCGTTTGCAGTCATAATTGCACCCGAGATTAATAATTTCCACCTCTCAATTTTACCGCGAATATGTTAGTGTCTGTAAACAAACTAAGTCTCCCAGTCCCTTAATACTACCTTGATTAATGTTATGCCTGTTGCGTGCAAGAGCAGCGCGTTTGAACACGTATGTGTATTTTGGATCAAGTAATGACGTTACGCTCCTACTGGTGAGCCGGAGCCGACGCGGTGAATTGGTAAACAAAGAAGTGCGGCGCTCCAGGCCCAAATAACTGGCCCGCTACAACTGTCTGTGCGAACTTAAATGATGTATGAAATATTAATGATTGTAAATAAATTAAATTAGATTGTAAATAAAAATAGACAGATGCGATCGAGGCTGGTTCGGGCGAGATTCGAAAGAAGCTTGTTTCAACGTGCACAGGCTGGAAGGAGGTGCCTGTAGCCCGTTTTGTTACGGGCATGTTCGCGGAGGCATTTTTGGCCGAAGCGAGACCGCAGCGACTCCTAGGAAGCCTCCGACCGGAGTTGAGGGTCGAACGACGAGGCTCCTGGGTAATGGAGATCGGTGTGAACAAGGTCGGGTGCATACGACTCTGGGGCCACTTATGGAAGTGAGGGGCGATCTCAAGCCTGCGAATCTCGCCCTGAAAATCATTAGTAGGTGTTTAGCGCGGGAAAGCGAGCGCGGCGGCCGACGGCGGAGTGGGGAACCGCGCCGGCGGACAGATTCGATGACGGCGCGCAGGTGATAGGGGGTTTCGACTTGCGGCCTGGGGAGCGGAGCACGCCACTTTGGTTTGAGCCGTGCCAGCAATTGCATCGGTATTTCACAAATAATCTAAAAAAAAGAATTTCATCATTTCTCCCGAGTTTTTAATTATGAATCCATTACCTCTCTCCTCTTCTATCGCTTACCCGCAACAATGCCTGTATATATAGTAGCCATGCTTTCTTGCTAGATAGCACTTTTTGCATTCCGGCTAATCATTTTTAAATGTATTCTGCTGATATCGTACCAAGATAAGCTATCAATGACAGCTAAATATTCAGAATGCAATTCAAGAATGATTAGAAAAATAAATTTATCTCGTGTACCCACCGTTCCTTCCACACGTACCTGAGAATTTACCACCTCCACGCTTCAGTTTTAAGTAAATAGTTGTATATGTACATCTTCAGCATATCTAGCAGCGACACTAAATCATCTAGCAGAGCAGGAATCCGATCACCTTACATCTGTGCTGCGGAAGTTTAGACTCTTTTCTCCCATCTTAATCTCGAGGTTCTCTCAGGATAAGTCTAATATTTCTAGCTCATGGCCTTTGCGAAACCATTCTGATAGTCAACCACACTTCTATCATCTAGCGCTCTTTTAGCTATTGACCTGCAAGTCAGAAAACAACGTCTCTTTAGTTTCTTGCCTCCTTTTGACTTACATTCAATACCTGCAGATACCGACAAATTTGTGAGAATAACAAACTTATTAGCACTTCTTTCGTCCAAACATTTCCTTAATGACCTGTATCACATGGACCTATATTCTTTAGGATGCCAGGAAAAATGCACGATCGAAATGCACGCCCCAAAGGCCTCGCACAAAAATCCTCGATGCCATTTCTTTCTTTTTATTACTTACATTTATGCTTTGTTTTTTGTTATTATTTAATAGCTTCATTTTTGTTTATATGAGTAACTACAGAAGGCTTATTAGTCTCACTAAAAAGCACTACCAGCGTTATATCGTCAGACTTTTTTCCCACGAATGATTCCACGCGAATGCAACAATATTTGTTATAACGAGTACTCGTCTTGCTGAAAAATACAATTATATATACGAGTATTTGTATATCTATTATTTTATATATTATTAATTTATAATGTTCAAACGATACTTAACTGAATCGTCCTGGTTACGTATTTACTTTCCTCGCATTAGTTGGCCTCAAGTTCAATATTTATAGTTATTAATTTATTAATCTCTGTTACCTCATTGTCATGACCATTATCGCTGACTGCTCATAATTATAATAAAGATGTGACCTGTAAATAGAAAATATATTAATTAAGTACTCGATTTGATGATTTAATACAACTAACTTTGAGCAACAATTAGTATAAAAGATTTAATCAGTAGTAAATTTACATGAATAAGAAGAAAATAATTTTTAAAATATGTTAAAAAAACGGTAGAAATTATATGGTGAGATGTGTTTTTTTGGCCATTTTGAATACATCGTTTAATAACTTTAAATAAATTCATCATAATAAATACATGTTTATCATATAAATTTTAACTTAAAATTCAGCTGGAATAGAATCATAATAAAAAGAATGTGAACAAAATATTATAAGAGGAGGTTTTAATTAATTCGTTTACAATTAATTTTATATTTATTAATACAGATTCTTTATTTCTTTCTCAGGGATCTATAAGTCGCATGCCGATATTTACTAAAAATCAGTTTTACATTAAATGCGCGGGAACAATTATATAAATATTTTGTAGTGAGAACACATATACTCGCAGGTGCGTTACCTTTTCTACAGTGGATAATATAATATAACATAATTGTGCATAAGGATGCATAAGAACTGCATCCACTCTTTCTCGCTTCAGGGGACTAGTGATGGAGCACTTGAGGGGTCGGGATAGCACAATAGATTATTCTAGTCAGTTTTCCTCATAATTTTGTTTTAATTTGCATCCTTCATTGTATATTCTACATACATTCATTTCATTCATTGTATGTAAGAGTGTATGAGTATGAACTGACTGATAGATAATGTAAACTGAGAGAAATGTGACTTATTTATAGAATTTTACGTATGAATTATTTATTTATTTATTTCCATATGCTGCGCTACATTTGTGATAATGACGAATATGTGATAATAAACTATTATCTATCTATCTATTTCTCTATATTTATAGCATGCGACGGGTATCCTGTCGTTATAGCGTGTAAAGTAGCATTTCTCAGATTCAGCTTTGACGGAGGAGGGAAGATGTATACAATAGGTGACGCGATTATTATGATTATTATTATGATTAGTTTTATATTATAATTCAACCTCCTGTAATTGTCGAATTTATAGGGAGGTCAGTGTGTCTCTAGTGAGATGCGTATATCGCAACAGTCCTCGAGTTATTATTGTGCCGGTCTTTTGTTATTAATATTTGTTATTAAATATTTTATTGAGACTAATTTGTGCGTCTATTCTTTTGCGCTGCCCTTCTATCGAAACATATTTTTCTCGCCCACTCGGGTGGCAAAGTGATGAAGCGTCATGTGACAAGCGTTAAGTAGAGAATTCGATCAGCAGCTGAAACAAGACATTCTAGCGGACTGAAAACTTTTTCATTAATTTTCAACATTGAAAGTTACCCTGATTTCGAGATACTACCCATTCTCTCATCTATTAGGCGTACTAATATTAAGACAGCATTTTTTTGTGAAAATGAAACACTAATTTTTTTCTGGCCATTCATAAATACCACGCCAATAGAATATTAGCTTTTAAAACAAACCAATCAGATACTCAATTTTCGATTTCCTCGTAGGAATCGAAGGGCTGTTCAGCCAACTCATGTCTCATCGATGAAAACAAATACTAGTCCGAAGATGCTAAGTATAATGAATACAGCGGGTGGAATAACAGCCAAGCCAAGCCCAGCCAAGTGTTTTGATTGTATCCTAAAGCAGTTTTGCTTTATGTGAAAGTGCATTGTCATGGAACAAAATTCCCTTGTCGTGTTTTCTGGCTCATTTGATCATTTTTCGATCAAAGCATGATTCAAATTGATCATTTGTTGTCGGTAGCATTCAGTATTGACTGTTTTATCAGGTTTTAACAACTCGTAATATGCAATGCTACTTTGGTCTCACCAAACACACAACATTGTTTTCTTGTCGAATCGATTTGGTTTAGCAGTGGATGTTGAAAGTTATCTCAGATTAACCCACAATATTTTCCATTTAGGTAAAGATTCATTTTTCATCATCAGTAATAATTCGATGCAATTGATTTTCTTTCGTGTCAAATCATTATTTTCTTGTACAAAATTCGACAATTTTAATATGATGAAAAAATATAATGTTGTTTGTTCAACGTCTTAATGTACTCCAAATATGTTTGATGGTTGTCATAGCAATGAAACAAAAAAAATTAAGACTCGTTCACAACAAATGTTACCTATTGCTACATTTGTATCTTCACTTTCATTTTACACCGGCATACCTGATAAGTCTTTTTCAAGAGTTATTTTTTTTAGTATCGTATTGAATTTTAGGAAGCAGAATCAGGAGAAAATACTTTTTGTTTCAGTTGCAGATCAGCATTAAAACTCCAAAACTCGAGATTTTTTTTATATGAGATATTCGAGATATTAGACGAATAGTTTATATTGAAATGGGAAAGATTTTTTAGGGGTCGAGATTTACTTAGAATTTGAAGAGCCTTTTATTGATAAATTAATCACCTCCCTTGCCTAATCACCATTAATTATTTACTCGTAATTTTTATAATATTCATTAGAGATATACTTATTTTTGATGTTTATTATAACAATTAGAGATTATATAAAAGAATTAAGTAATGTAGAATTAAGCCTATGCACAGGAAGAGGAATGAGCATAGAGCTTTCTCGTTTAAACTATGAATATCTTGAGCTTTACGCAGGATGTAACATTTTCCTTTATTTCCTCTTCAGATGATTTGGTATCTTAGAATAGTTTACTTAAAATTAAACTAAATGAAACATATTATTTTCAGGAAAACAGAAAATTATTGTTGCTCAATGCAGTGCATTTTTAGTGCGTCAAAAAAAAAAAAGTGTATTCAAGATAAAATAGCAAAATATCATATTTTAGGATGTTGAAGAAAAATTAATAATTTTATTGACGAATAATTTAACTAAAACGTATAAAATTTTGTGTGTATTTAAAATTAAATAAGAAATAAATTAGTATTGAAGATTGTGTTGTTTTTATTTCTAAGTCATGTGTACTACATATCTAACATAAAATAAGCATATAAATTAATATTGTTAAATATTGCCTCATTCAGTAGCGGAATTCGTTATTTACCTTGCATTATCCGTTTTTAGAATGTAAATCTGAAAGTATACTATACACAGAGAAGCGAAGAGACGCCGAGAAAGTTATCCCGCGTATCAGTCACGTGCACCATCCAGATTGATCAACATGGCGAAAAGCATGAGGGTCGCCCTGGAAGTCCCAGGACCGGTCTCGTAGGAAAATCTGACCAAACGCGAACTTGCGCGGATACAACTAACGGCGTCAGAATTTTAGAAGAAAATTATGGTAAACGGTGACCCTCTCATCCGAGTCGTACAGTCTTCTTGGATTTTATATGGTTCGTCGGGTCAATTATTTATCTATTAGTGTTATAACGGGCGCCAAGTGTTGGACCCGTCAAGTCCAACCGAAAGGGCGCAAGAAGTTAGGTAGGAAAATGGAAAAGGTAAGATCAAGCTAGGAAAGGCAGGAAAAGGGAGTTTCCCGAGAGCCTTGAGCCGAGAAGGACGCGCGGAGAATATCCAGACAGATACCCCAAGGAAGCCGCACATTTTCGAAGGATACAAACAGAGCGAGGAGCCCCCGCCGACAGCGAGATTAAATATAGAAGTCGGCGCCCACATGGACCAGCTCCTGGGCCAATTCCTTCGAGGACATAAGCAGTCCTGTGGCAGTGTACGTCGCTCTTTCCGATAACACTCAAGGGCCCAGGTACGGCACTACTTACAATAAAAACTGCAGTCGTGTAGCCGGTCGCTTCGAAGCCGGTTGCACTTTTGGCAGTGCATTTCGAGTGAGAGAGGAAGAAATTACTTCTCTCTCACTCATATTGCAAACAGCGACATTGCGCGTGCGAGTGAAAGAGAGAGAAACTTAACCCCTCTTTCACAATAGAAAAGAGCGGGCGCACCGGTGTAGCGCAGACCTTCCGCCGTATTAGGATCCTTGTCGCGCGGTTCCGGAATCGACCGCAAGGAAGCGACGCGATCGCCGCTGAGGGCGTGCTAGAGACGGCGCGCGCGTATGCGCAATATCAAATCGCGATCAAGCGCGCGAGAGATTTGTAATTCTGCGCAGAATCGATATATTTGTGACTTGGCGGAATAATTGACGCGCGTAGCAGAGGATATATTTCCATTTTTGTAAAATTAAAGTTTTGCACTGAATAAAAATTTGAACCTTTCGCAAAATTAAGTTGAATTATTTATTTACCCGCGTTGGTGCCCGGTAAACCGTCCTGTTCCCCCCTGACCTTAATCCCTCATGACCGAAGCGGTTTAAAGGACCACGCCGCCTCCGCAGGAGTTGCTATAGCAGCTCATTAGCTGAGCAGCCAGCCGACAGTCGCGCTTCGTTGGTTGCGCGGCTGCGGGGCAAGTTTATAAGGAACTCCCCCATTGCACGTGAAAGCAGAGATAAATAGAGAGATAGCCGATGCTATAGGCCCAATACGCACCCTCGCGGATAAAATTGTAATCTGTCGCACTTGAGGGGAAATGAGGGGAAATAAGGGAGACGGAAGAAGTAAGCGCGAGCCACGAGTCGTGTCCATGTGACCAGCCGCAGGTATGTGTTGGTGCGCCTGATCGCGGCCGAAGCTGGCTCGGCTCTAATCGGCGAGGGAAGGAGCGCGAATGACGAGCCACGTCCGTGTGCCTGGCACTCTTTATGTGTGCGACTGTGCATGACTCGATCGTTTGCATGTGTCCATGACTCGCGGCCGCATCGGAGGAGCCAGCGCGAGCAACGAGTCAAATCAAGCCCAGATGGACGCACGTGGCCAGCACTGTTTCTGTGTGCGTATGTTCATGATTCGGTAGCTAGCTTGTGTCAGTTCGTCGGATTGTCGGCGGCTCTGCTTGCGGCTGCTTTTCTGCTATTCGGCCTCACCTCGGACCCGTTTTTAGGGATAATCATATACAACATGGTTTTAAAAAAAAACGCTAACAAATTATTAATTAAATTATATACACAAGCTTCTATCTTATGCTCTTTCGTGTGCATATATATGATTTGTATCTTTTATGCAAATAAAGTGGATTTATTGTATGTAATCGTCAAATTATATTAATATTATTGATTTTAAATTATCTTTACTTTTGTTTGAAAATGTGTATAAATCGAGGCATAAATCTTGCGTGCATTGCACAACGATTGCTATCATTTTCACGCTTGAGGTCCGAGCTCGGGCCTCGGGTCCGAGGTGAGGCCGAATAGCAGAAAAGCAGCCGCAAGCAGAGCCGCCGACAATCCGACGAACTGACACAAGCTAGCTACCGAATCATGAACATACGCACACAGAAACAGTGCTGGCCACGTGCGTCCATCTGGGCTTGATTTGACTCGTTGCTCGCGCTGGCTCCTCCGATGCGGCCGCGAGTCATGGACACATGCAAACGATCGAGTCATGCACAGTCGCACACATAAAGAGTGCCAGGCACACGGACGTGGCTCGTCATTCGCGCTCCTTCCCTCGCCGATTAGAGCCGAGCCAGCTTCGGCCGCGATCGGGCGCACCAACACATACCTGCGGCTGGTCACATGGACACGACTCGTGGCTCGCGCTTACTTCTTCCCTCTCCCTTATTTCCCCTCATTTCCCCTCAAGTGCGACAGATTACAATTTTATCCGCGAGGGTGCGTATTGCTATGGCGCATCAAATTTGGCGCGGCTTGGGCCAATAGCATCGGCTATCTCTCTATTCATCTCTGTCAATACATTTTCATCCTCTCTTTTCACGAGTTGTAAGTTGTGGAAAAAATTGTATCCGGTGACAAGCTTCTAAATTCACCATAGAGGCGTTTAGATCGGCATGAGATGCATTCTTCAAGATAAAAATATAATCAATGATAAAACTGCATCCCGGGGAAAAGTTGAAAAAGAAAGTCGGTTGAATTTTATTAATTTATAAAAATGACTGATAATAAAAATGATAAAGTCAAGGTTGACTTAGGACTTCTTGAAGAAGATGATGAATTCGAAGAATTTCCCGCAGAAGGTAAAATATAAGATTATAATGTTCTTACTAATTTAATATTTAACCTACGTGGGAATAACCAAATTGTTATTATTGATATGAAATTGGTTCTTTTATAAATTTTTGCAAATTCACAGACATATGCAAAAGTATTTTTGCAGGAATGAAAAATATAATAAAAAAAATAATTTTCATCAATGTAGTAAAATCAAGTTTTTACCATATTTTACCAAAACAAACTTAATATTGTCAAAAATTGAAAATAAGTTATTTAACAGAACGTTCAGTATTCGTTTTTAATTTTTATGATAACATAATATAGATAAACTGTATCTATTTTAAACTTATTCATAAAGTACAAAACTATATTATGCAATTTCACTGCTCGCTTATGCATATGCATCCATATAAGATTAGGTATCTGCTTAACCCAACCGATATAATGGATTAATTATCTTATGAAGCTAAAAATTAATACAATGGTTTAATGAATTAAATTAATCAATGTTAACATTTAATATAACAATTAACTTTTGTGAAAATTTATTGAAATATGAAAAGTATTGTCAGCACAATGTAGTTAAATATATTATTTTATTTGTATATTTCAGCATATTTTTTATTTTACATGCACTTAATTTAAATGGTTTATTTCTTATTAACTGACTTATAATTCTTATTTAACTCTTTTATAATCTTTTAGAATACATACATCATTGATAAGTTTTTTAAAGATGAGCGTGCTATAACAGTACGTGCTAGTTGTTATGAATTTAATCAATTGGACATGCAAGTTATATAGAACCTTCATTTTTATTTCAATTTAAAAGATTTGTTTGTATCATAGTAAGGTAAATAGGGCATAAAAATTTGTTAAGGTATTTAAAAGGATTTATTACTTTTGTATACACTTTTATTTTCAAGTTGGAAGAATAATTGATAAAACAAATATAAATTAAATTTTTTGTCTAATTTTATTGCAAGATTATGATTTATACACATAATTATCCTAAATACAAAAGTTTCAATACAAAAATTTTTTTCCCATTTGTGGTATCAAATATATTTGAATTACAAATAATGCTAAAATGTGATCATTGATTGATAAAACGTTATCATTTTAATTGACTGCATTGACTTATATTCTTAATTATTCCTAATGAAAATCATAACTTGGTTCTTTGTTGGCATCTCATAAGATAAAAGATGCTAAGGTGAATGCAAACATTCATCACAATCTTGGTAATTCAAGAGTACAATATTTTGGTTTATCAGTTATTATTAATAGAATCAATTGCTTTTTATTTTTATAACAACGTTAATTACAATTACGTTTCTATTGATTTCTGGTAGTATAAATTATAAGTTATATTTTGCATATTTGCGCGATAATTAGTTAATATAAATTTAATAGCAATTGAAAATATTATTAATTTTTAGACATGTTTGATATATTAAGAGATTTTTTAGGTATATTAAGAGGTGTTTACACTTTTACATTCTTCAACAAATGCATTTCTTTTAATTTTTGAGTTTTACATGTTGCAACAGATATATAAATGAAATTTTACAAAAACATTCAAAAAACTAAAAAAGTTATTGCAAAATATGTAAATGTTGATATCTAAAAAATGTCCATTTCACAAAAAATAAGAATTAAAAGAAACAAGTTAAATGAAAAATTATTAAATTGGATATAAATTATTATTTTATCATTTTAAATATTTCGCATTAGATATTGAATTATAAGATTTTTATTTTCAATTTTTTGTTTACTTTACAAATTAAATACCTTACGCGAACAACACTAGGCCGTCTGTTGACTATGCAACACGACGATCAACTACAGGAAAACAGTTTGTCAATTGCTTTATTATATTACACTTAATACCTATGAATGTTTTATATCTGCCTATAGTTGATTCAATTTTATATAGTTCCATGTAGACTATAGCGTACCGGCGTGGGCTAGTGAACAGAGCTGTTGGGTCCGGTTAGTGCTCCGCAGACTCAGTGTTGCCGAAAGTCGGCTAAGGTTGTGTTTAAAAACTGCATTTATTATCAGATATGTATTTTTTAATATTTTTTGTTGTACTACGCGTACCCTACGTAGCGCGTCGACTTGTTGGTCACTCAGCTGCTGAATTGCCAAAGGCAACTCCCGCGGAGACGGCGTGGTTTTCGTAACGGCTTTTGTCGTCACCAAAGTCTATGAGAGGAAAAGGGACGGGGGGATGCCCTGTCGCTGTCGACGCCGACGCGGTCAATAAGTAAGAACTAATTTATTTGATGGGAATAAAAGCTTCTTATAATTTACTTTAATAATATGGTTATACAATTATAATTTGCGCGCTCGCTCGCTTATGTTCATACGAACGCGATCGCAACGAATTGCATTTAAATCCTGCGCCAATTCAACTTTCACTATGGCGCATGCGTGTGCGCCCCAATAAGAATTACGCGCCGCGTCTCGCGCCCTCTCGCGTCGACCGTACCACTTAGGGCCGATCGGCACGGCCCCATCCTAAGGGTCCTACACGGGACGAGAGCCCGCGCTTTTCGTGTATTGCACGTTTAGTGCCCGCGTCTGTCAATAATGAGAGAGAGGTATTTTCTCTCTCACTCGCCCGCGCTTCACCAGTAATTATGCAACCGGCTTCGCAACGCCCGATTACACTATTAATATTCGTTACTATTTAATATTAATTTGCCCTACCTGGGCTCTGGTGCGAGCGTTCGTCTCGTCGACGGGACTTCGTGGGTACCGCAGCTGGTCGCGCTCCCGAGATCGAACGCAGTAAGGGTTGTTACATATTAAAATTATGTAATAATCAAATATATTAAGTGCATGTAAAATAAAAAATATACTGAAATTTACAAATAAAATAATATATTTAACTATATTATACTGATAATACTTTTCATATTTCAACAAATTTTCACAAAAGTTAATTGTTATATCTATATATTAAATGTTAATATTGATTAATTTAATTTATTGAACCATTGTATTAATTCAATTTTTAGCTTGAAATTAAGAATAGACTTCTAAGGAAAATAGTTAGTAGATGATAAAAAAAAATTTTGGATGACTTCTGATACTTTATATATACATATATTGTTACTTAATATAAGATACATGCTCTCTAGTACCTTGCGTTCGGACAATCAATGGCGGGTGATTTCAGTTGCGGGAAATATAGATAGATAAATAGATAGATAAATAATTTGTAAATTTGGTTTACAAATATATAACACACAATGAGTAAAATGTAAATACATATAATGAATGAAGTGAGAGATGAGATTCAATCATACGCATATATTTATGATACACACATACATGAACAGAATTTAGGGCGCAAATTAAAAACTCAATCGCGAGAACGTCAGACTGGAGTTATTAGAATTTTTAAAATCATTCTTAATTGCAATGCCCAGTCCTGTAAATGCTCCATCAGTAGCTCTTTAAAGCGACAAAGGAATGACACATTCCTCATGCAGGATGGCGGATTGTTAAATAGATGAGCGCCTTATACAGAAAATGATCTAATTCCTGTTTCTTAGGGTCACCCCTGATAGGTCAATTGGATACGCTAGAAGAGAATTAATCAGCGAGGTACTCCAGTTTATGCAGTCGTAGTATTTTGTAGAATTGAAAGTAAATAAAATATTCACTCCAGCTGCCTACTACTGTCTAATCCAATCGATGCCTGATATGGGTGATATAATCGTCCCACCTAGCGCCCGTCACATACTATACACAAGAGTTCTAAAAGCGTTGTAGCCTTACCTTCAACTCCAGGGACGCATCTAAATAAACAATGGAGCAGTAATTAAAATGAAGAAAAACCAGAGAACGCACCAGCTTAGCCCGAAGAGCCTCCGTGGTGTATTGACGGAAAAAGCTTAAGCTATATAAAATCTGCGTCTAGCATAACACCAAGGCTCTTTACAGTCTCAGACAAAGACACGACTTCCCCATCCCAGTCGATTCAATATCGAGAATTTTTATTTTTATAAATTTGTTGATTTATTTTTAATTATTTTTATTTTTAGCCATTAAATGTAAAATAGAATTTTCTTACGCAGAAACAATTTGTAAAGTAAAATTATAAAATTGTGTCTTAGTATCATGTAGTAGGTATGCGTCTACCACTTTAACTCATTATAAACAAATCAAACAAACGTCCAGCAGTTGCGAAATTTACAGCAATTAATCTATTTTCCAGGCCCCCTGCATTCTTTGTTAAAGGCATCATTTGTAAATATATTTCGTAGATCACTAATGGGATATGGCGCAAACCTTCGTATATAAATGAGGACGTTAAATGAATGTATTTTTAAATGAAATGAATTACTTTATGCAAATAGAAATTAAATTGAAGTTAAGTAAAAGTATTGTAGAAAAACTACAATAAGTATAGACATGTTATCTAAAATATAACAGGATAACCAGTTTAGTCGCAGAGTCCTGTATTTCGTTAAGATTGGAGCTTTTGTTGTACAATATATCTATTTAATAATCCTTTAAAGTACATTACTTTTAAAGGTTTTTATTATTGTGGTTAATAATGTGAAGAATCCGTTCGCGATCATGGGTGTAGTGTGCCACTTTTGGTTGTGGTCAGTGACATCATACTAACAGTACGAAACCACAAACAACCAAGCCGGCCACGAGGCTGCTTGAAATCGATCGAAAATATATAGCAACCTGTAGATACAAGCTCGCTCAATTAACAATGGGACTAACTAATGAAGACTAACGATCACTTCACACAAACAATTCGTTGTCGCATAGACACGACCTTTGAGCTAACGATTGCTTTTTCTGCATGGATTGGAATCTATAACTTCAGTCAGAAATTTCAATGTCCTGCCGAAATAAATGCAGGTATCAATTTCAAATAAATTTTTGTATAAGCATGAAATATAGCCTGGTATGTACATTGCTTTTTTATCGAAAAGGAATTATTACTGTAGTTGAAAGTCGTGATTCCATCGTTCAGTTGAGCTGACTCGAGCTAGCGGTTGCCGACGGTTCGTATATAACATGCACACAGTCTCGTCACATAAACAAATTTTTTCATTAATATTGAATAATATAGCTTTGGACTTGCCTTGGCCTTTTTTCGAAATTGCCCTTCTAATAACCGTGTAAGGAAAAAGTCATGATTAACTTACAACTTTACTATTTTATTTTTACTTCATCATATGATTGCAAAGAATTTTAGCCTCTAATGGCAATAACATTTCTTAACTTAAAACAATAAAACATACACATACACTGAATCCTATTTTCACTGTATCTCATTCAGAGACTATTCGTTTATCATGCACTCACGGAACTATATTTATGAGATAAAGATACTTGTTTCATTTCCAACCAAATTTTGTATCGTAGCATCTAATGTATCTGAATTATATTACAAATACCAATAAACCAATTTATTTGTCACAATCTGAAGAAAATTTTTAAACATGTTCACTTATTCAACTTAAAAAGCTGAGCATATTATACATTCAACACATATTACTGTTAAGACGTATCTTTCAAGGAAATTCTGTTCATACACTTCATTAATATTTGCAAACATTCTTTGTAATAATAATTTTTCCATATTCTACATTAATAAACTACATTAATTTTTCAAAATCGTTTCAACAGTAATGTTTGATTAGGTTGATAATATTGTCTTGGTCTAAGTAAGGGGCTATATATTCTGTTACTTGTTGCACAATATATATTATTTTACTTTGTAATTCTCTTTAAATCTTCCTTTTAATTTATCCTCATATTAATGATTGCAGTTTGCTTGCAGATTGAAATAATAACTAACGATTTACTATTCACTTCAGATACATGTAATTATAAAAATAATTGTAAAACAACATATAGATACATAATTCTTTTATTTAACAAATCTGCTTATCGACTTTATCCACTTCTGTAAAAGAAAAAATAATCCTTCCATAAAGTGTACTTGTAAATACAGATATTAATAAAAATACAAAAGACTACATTTTATTAGCACTAGAAAATAAAGTATACACAAAGTATTGTAATAGAAAACATTACTTATCACCAGTGAAAATCACAACGTCGATTTTTCTGGTAAGTAGCGACCGCTCGATCGCACCGAAAGCACCGTCCTGTGAAGGCGCTCTTGTCGGTTACTCAGCGACGACAGTGATAAGGCGAAACGCCACAGATTAGCACTCTTGCTGTTCAGCAAGACGCAAATGGAAAAAAGAACGCAAATGGTAGCACATGCAGCACCACGACAATCTGTATCGTCTACAACGTTTTGTCCGTGAGCGACCCGTACATCCCGTAGTATTAGCCGAAAAGATTCTCTATGAGAACGTGAGAGTGTCTGAACTTTTACCTGAACTCGGTCTGCGAAGTTTCTGCCCAGGGAGCGCGGGCATCGCCTGAATATCCCCAGGGAATATGAGCGGAAGTTCTCTACTCCTTATGGAGTACACGCATTGACCCTACAACTGTACCGAACCGCTGAAACTAGGACGACTTCTGAGCAACCTATCCGATCTGCGACACTGCTCCGAAAAATCGGCAACACTGAAGACGCGAAAACTATCTGTATTAATTATTTGGATTAAATTATGCTCATTATTATTATACTTTGCTCGGTTTTTTTCCCGGTAGAACCTGGTTGACAGAGACTAGCGTGCACGGGAATGAGAGCATTGGACTGGGGCCACATTTGGATCGAATGTAATTGGGTGCGGTCTATGAGTATAGCTGGGAAAAATTCAGAAAAAAGTCAAATAGCAAAAACAAAGTCAAGGTTATCGTCGAACAGTTCTATGTTCAACTTTGCAAGCTCTTGACATACTTAAATAAATACAGTCTCCTAAACTTATAGTTTATTTTTTTTCAATCTCTTTCCTGTGGTCATATCCTTAACGTAACAGCATTACTATTAATAATTTCTTATTTTTTTATTATGTGAAAGAGTTACTTAATTATATACTTTTTTCAGATTGGACAGCTAAAGATGAAGACGCTGAAGATATTAGTGTGTGGGAAGATAATTGGGATGACGATGACGTTGAAGATGATTTTAGTCAACAATTAAGGTAATTTTTATGAACTCAAATAGATAAATAATTTTTTAATTTAGTTATATGAAATATAAATTGGTTTACTGACACGTGTACTTTCAGTCAATTGATGTGACAAAGACACCTAATTTTAGCGTGCGACTAAAGGTACTTAGATTTCATATCTAAAAATATTTTATATACATTTTTTTCGTAGTATCCTAATGTTTATTTCCCAGTCGTACGTTCGAAACATAAGAATTTAATTTTTTATTTAATTAAAAAATATTAATTTTAATAGTTTACTTAACCAATCAATATTTAAACATATTGTTTTCAATTGAATTTTGAGTTTTGGTTCCAAATTTTTTATTTACGTAATTGAAAAATAAATTATTTATAACTAAGTTTTTTCAATAATTTAAATAATTTTTTAAATATAATTTTTTGTTTAAATTTTATTGTATTTAGATGTACAGCATTTTATCTACAACGTTGACATCATGTAATTTAAAAAAGTCAGATTATTATTAACATTCATCCGGGTACTAAGCTCAGGGACACTTGGTTGTCTCCATTGTACCCCTATCCCCCAGCTATTCCTCAGAGGCTTTCATAATCTCTGAAACTTTACAGTAAGAAAACAGGTTGTGTATGTCTACCTCCCCAAAGTGCTCTGATTCGAGAATTGCGACTCCCAGCCACCTCCGTCGATGTGCCATTAAGGCGGCACATTTACAAAGTACATGACTGAGAGTTTCTTCTACTTCGCCACAAGATCTGCAAAGGTTACTATCCCCTTTAGTGTTATGTGTGTGTGTAACACACACGATATCCAGCTTATGTAGACCAAAGGAACCAGATAATTCAGAGAAAATTTGGGTAATGAAGTGAAGAGAAGCTAGGTTTGAAGTAAACAAGGCTACCAAGTTACAAAAATTTCGAAAAACTAATTGATTAAGGGCTATTATTAACCAATAAGATCAGCATCAATCTCTTAATTCTCCATCTCAAGGTTTATATGCAAGTGGTGGTCAATTATCTTTTGCGACGAGTATCTCGCCGTGGTCACCGCGGTACTGAGCACGTGCTCGCAGCCTTGACCATGCGCCGAGTGGGGGGCACTGGGCTGCGCGAAATTCGGCGCACCGCGGTAATTATCGCGCGGGAAAGCGCGCGGGCCGCGGCGGCTAATAAAGGGGAGAGGGCAATTAGGCGCGCGATCGGCCCTCGATCCTTGCTCGATCGCACGATTTGGATCAGTGTGTCTCGGGACACGGCTTCTCCCGAGACGATTAGCTGCGAAGCGCCACGCTTTTCGCGCGACGCGCTAATAGTTTATAGAAAGAGTTAACGAGAGAGAGAGAGAGAGAGAGAGAGAAAGAATTATTTAGACAGGGTCGCTCAGTGTCGGGATTTGTTTTGTAATTTTATTATAATAAATATTGATCATTTATTTTACTTAAACACCCGTGTAATCTTTTCGTGCGCCTTTCCCATTTTTCGCGTTCCTTATAGCGGCGAGCATCCAGGCTCGCCCCGCCGCGTCCGCGGATTTTCCGCGCGACGATACGACACAAAGGAGGAGAGAACGGAGAGTCCTTCAGTCGCGTGGTGGCTGGGAGCCGGGGCGAAATCAGCCACCTGGTAACCGCCACGTGACAAATTGGCGACCGTGACAGGACGCCGGCGGTAGTGGTCGCGAACGAAAATTTTAGTTTTTTTTCGTGAGGGAGTGGACGCAAAATTTGCGAGCGAATAGTGTTAGCGTTAGTGTGTGAAGTGCGTGTGAGTGTCGGAGGGGCGGATAGTAGTTCGTGGCTCCGCGCTGTAATAAGCGCTGAGCGGGAAAATTTTTATTTTGTTTCGAGTAATCGGGAGTGGGAGTGGCGGATTGGTTATTTGCGGAATAAATTGCATCTGCGAAGGCCAGGCGCCTGCGGAGGCATGTGCGAGGCATGCCGATATATCGTGTGGTGATGGAGTTGTGCCGAAGTAAGCTCTGCTTTCAAGGCGACCATAATGAGTTGCGGGAGCGCTTATGGCGTTTCGTGCTCATGGTTGCCCGGCCTCTGCTGGACGTTCCCTGGGTCGAGGGATACGACGACAACTACGACGCCGAACCATTGGATCATCCTTTGGTTTGTTACGATTTGTGGTTGCCGTCGATTTCTCCCCAGAAGCGAGGAACGGATCGTGAGGACAGCCCCGCGAAGCATGACGGCGCGGCAGCTATCACGACCAGCACGACCGGAGAGGATAGCGAGAGTTCTTCGGTAGTTCGCGTTCGAGAGATTGGAGTTGATCCTAAGGATCATCCCCCGACTGTTTTTAAACAAGGGGGAGATGTCCCGGGAATCTCCAAGCCGGATTCGACTGAGGTGGACGGGCTGACCATCCGAATGCAGGAGCAGGTACGGCAGATCGTCTCATCAGTAATGACAGAAATTTTTGCTTCTCAGTGTGATAGTATTCCGCAGACGCTAAGAGGAGCAACTACGCAAGTTGCTCCTTCTATGGCGTTAGCGGGTGGGCCAGCTAACAAAGGTGAGAGCCCGAGTTTACCGTCTAATTCAGCTGAGACAGGGAAGCCTCCTGCAGCGACCTCTACGCCGCATAAATGGAAGGTTTCCTTGAAGAAAGCAAACAAGAAGGTGTTGGTGAGTTCGGATGCGGATGACTCTTCACAGAGCGGATCGTCAGGAGAAGAATCTGTGTTGATGTCGGCGCCGCGTCCGAGCAAGTTAGTGAGTCGTCGTGATAGAGTGAGGGTCGAGGATACTGCTCCGAGGCGACGCAGTCGGCAGGTTTTACCTTCGACGACTGAGTCAGCCGCGGGCGATCTTCAGTTGGCAACAACCATGGCCCGGAAGAGTAGCGATGATAGTTCGAGTAGAGAGAGAGACGTGAGTTTTCGCGACATAACTCGCTGCAGACGGGCGTTGCGAGATGCACGTCTTTCTTTCGCTGGTAGAGATACGGAGGATGCGTGGGATTTCCTTGAGGGTCTCGAGTTATTCAAGGAGCAGCTGGGAGTTTCAGATAGATGTTTGATAGGCTCCTTGCAATCGGCTTTCGTGGATGACGCTCGGAAATGGTACCACCGCGTCCAACGTATGTTTGTGGACTGGGAGTCTTTCGTGCAAGCCTTTCAGAACAAGTACTGCACGATAGTTAGCGATTCCACTCTGCTCAGAGATCTTCAGTGTTTGCGCCAGAGAGAAGGAGAGACGATCGCGAGGATTGTGGATGCGTTCCAGACGAAGGCAAACGCTATGCGTTACCCGCCGTCGGAACGCCGCCAGAAGAAGATGATCTTTGAGCAGATCTTACCGACTTACCGGCGGTATATCATGGATAAAGATATGCCGGACGTGCGGTCGCTGGTTCAGTGGGGTAAGCGCTTGGAGGACGTCCAACGGATCGATGATAGGTTTGAGTCTCCGTCACTCGACCCGTCATCAAGCAAGAAGAAGGTGGAGAAAAGGAGTGAAGCTAAAGTTGGTGTGAATGCTGCATCTACGGCTCCTAGTCTGCCGCCCGCTGCGTCGAAAAAGAAGAAGAGTACGTCGGCGAGCGGTAGCGGGAGTAGTGATAGCGGTGAGGTTGTTTTGCTAGAAGGCATAGCGAGGCAACAGCACCAGCCGGAGCAGCAGAGTCGCATTACGGGGCAGATAGCGCCAATGCGCTCGAATCTGCCTCCCCAGGGGGTTGGAAGACGGGAGTTTGGAAGCCGACAGCGAAGCGGCCAAGTGCAGCCATCTAAAACATGGCCCGGGCCCTCGTATGTTCAGCTGCATGCCCCAACTCCAATGCCGACACCTGTGGCGAATGCTCCGTTTTATGGACAGTGCTACACGTGTAACGACGTTGGACATAGAGCCTCGATATGCCCGAAGCGAGTCTGCTATAAATGCAGACTTCCGGGACACAACGCGAGCGCCTGCCCAACTGCTAGCCCGCAGGTAGCGTGTCAGGTTTGCGACTGCCCTGGAGTAGTTTTCCGGACTTGCCCGAACTGTGCGCACGTAAGGGAGAGCCTGGGAAACGCCAAAGCAGGGCAACAGACGCGTCCCCTGGATCCTGCGGGGAAACGGTAGCGAGCGAGAGGAAGAGTGGAAGATTGAGTGTAGTGGAGAGTCGAGAGAAGGAAGTCAGGCATGAAGGATCAAGTCAGGAGCATCAAAATGGAGAAAGCAAAGAGAGTGAGTGTGAGAAAGAGAGAGAATATCTCGAGAAGACGCTTCGATCTTCACAGGAGTTGACGGATGAGCTCCAGAGGCTCTCCACAGCCTGTAAGCTGCTCGATACAATGCCGGACAAGCCTTCGAATCGAGTTCGCATTGAGGTGCCTAGTCGGACGCCTGCACAGAGTTTGGAGTTTCCGCAGCTACCAAGCAGCAGAGAGGCTTCGAACAAAGCTGCGGTTGAAGGATCCGCGAGTTCATTGAGGAATTCGCTGTCCCGTCTGACTACAGGCGTACTCAAGGGTGCTGTGCCGAAACAGTCGAATCGTAAGGAGCAGACGGTGGCCGGTGTTATAACCGACAACCGAATGTACCTAACGGTTCGATTGAACGGCAAAGATGTGTGTGCGTTGTTTGATCCAGGTTCCATGACTTCTTTGATCGACCCTGAAGAAGCAAAGGCGTTTAAAGATAAATGGAAACCGGCTCAGCTAGCGGTTCGTGGAGTTACTGGAGGAACTCAGGAAATCCTTGGAGTGCTTGAAGTTCTCTTTGAAGTACAGAATATCGAGCAGGCAGTTGATCTTAGAACCGTGCCGGATACCGGTCACCCTATCATCCTCGGGATAGATTTTGGTCTCAAGTATGGTTTTGAGTTATCGCTACTAGGATGTTTCTGGAGGATTCCTGGTGGAAGATGGCGTCCTTTCTCAAAAGTTGGTGAATTGAGTTCAGATCCGAGAATTTTCGCAGAATGCTGTGGTATCGTTGAAATACGAAGCGAGGAGCGAGAACAAGTGAAGGCTTTGATGGAAAAGTTACTTCCAGAACCCGGAGAGCTTCACGGGTTTACGACTCTTATTGAACATCACATCGATGTCCAAGGTGCTGTGCCGGTGAGACACGCGCCTAGGCGTATGTCTCCCAAGGTTCTCGAGTTTGCTCAAGAAGAGGTGAAGAAGATGTTTGAGAAAGGGATTATTGAGCGTAGTGCTAGTGAGTGGTGTAGTGCACCAGTGATTGTCAAGCGAGAAGGGAGCTATAGGTTTTGTATAGATTTTAGAGATGTAAATAAGACGACTAGGCGCGATAACTATCCTTTACCGAATATCGATTCGATTTTGGATAAGTTGCGCGAAGCTAGGTATATCTCTAAAATCGACCTAAAGAAAGCTTACTTCCAGGTGTTCTTGACTGAAGTTAGCCGGCAATTTACAGCTTTTGCTGTGCCTGGCTCCGGTCAATGGCAATTCGTTCGTTTACCCTTCGGATTGAAAAATGCGCCGATGACGTTTTGTAGGTTAATCGGGGCCTTATTCGGACCCGAGGTAGAACTTCACGTTTTCGCGTACTTGGACGATCTGATAGTGGTGACGCAAACGTTCGAAGAGCACCTGAAATGGGTAGAGTTTGTGTTGCGTACGATTGTGGAAGCCGGACTCGAGGTAAATCGTGAGAAGTGTGAGTTTTGTTGTTCGAGTGTGCGTTTCCTAGGTTACCGGCTGGATGCTGACGGATTAAGGCCGGACCCGGAAAGGGTTGAGCCGGTCCTGAACTATCCGGCACCCAAGAATGTGAAAGAGTTGCGTACGTTTTTGGGTATGGTGGGCTGGTACGCACGGTTTATTGAGAAAGAGTTCGAGCTTAAAGTGCCTCTCACGAAGTTGTTAAAGAAAGATCAACCGTGGGAGTGGCAGAGAGAACAAGGGGTTGCGTTAAATGCTTTGAAGAACGCGCTTGTAAAGGCCCCTGTGCTTGCTCGTCCGAATTTTTCTGAGTCATTTACGGTCCAAAGCGATGCTAGTGATTACGCCATTGGAGCCGTTTTGACTCAGGAAGATGACGATGGGTTTGAGCATCCGATCGTGTATATCAGCCGTGTCTTAAATCCGGCTGAGAGGAATTATACTACGTCGGAAAAGGAGTGCCTCGCCTTATTATGGGCAATTAAAAAACTGAGGCCATATTTGGAGGCCTATGAATTTGTTGCTAAAACAGATCATAGCGCTCTAACGTGGCTTAAAAATCTTAAAGACCCTACATGGAGGCTAGCGCGTTGGGCCCTCGAGATGCAGCAGTGGGATTTCGAGATTGTGCATACAAAAGGCGCACTCAACAAGGTTCCTGATGCTCTCTCTAGAGGGATCGATAGAGAGATTGCGATTGTGGCGAATTTTGAGACGATCTCGGATCCTTGGTATCATGACAGAATGAACGAAATTCAGCGTTGGCCTCGAAAATTTCCGGGATGGAAAGTGATAGATGGCATGCTTTATCGTTATTCTCCTGATGAGATCTTGGATCCGATCTCGTTTGAAGAGGAGGGGTGGAGACTCGTCGTACCAGACGAGTATAGAGTTGGAGTGATCGAGCAGGCACATCGCCACCCGTCGTCGGGTCATCTTGGAATCGAGAAGACTTACGACAGGGTAAAGAGGGAGGGAGTATTATTGGCCTGGTTTTTACTACCAAGTGCGTGAATACGTGCAGCAGTGTAGCGAATGCCAGCGCTATAAAGTCTCTCAGGCGGGTCCTCAAGGGCTGATGGGTAAGCGAATCGTGGAGAGGCCATGGGCAGTGGTGGCTGCAGACGTGATGGAGCTGCCTCGTAGTAAGAGCCAATTTAAATACATTTTAGTGTTTCAGGATCTTTTTACGAGGTGGATTTAGTTGAAACCATTGCGTTTGGCTAACGGGAAGACAGTGGCGAAAGCTTTTGAAGAGTTGATGTTATTTAGGTGGGAGACTCCCGAGTTCTTATTGACGGACAATGGTACGGAGTTCGTTAATAAGCATCTCCGGGAGATGTTGGAAGATTTTTGTGTAAAGCATGTAATCACGCCTCCTTATCACCCCCAAGCCAATCCGGTTGAGCGTACGAATAGGACGTTAAAAACGATGATTGCCACGTTTGTTGAAGCTGATCATCGGCAGTGGGACGAGCACTTGCATGAGTTTCGACATGCAATTAATACGGCCGTGCAAGCTAGCACAAAGGTCTCGCCAGCGTTCTTGAATTACGGGCGCCACCCACAGCCAGTGAAGAGTTTGCGAGGTGAAGTTGAGGGAGAGAAGGTAGTTGTTCGTGCTGACCCTGAGCATTGGCTTGACCGTCTGAAACGATTGGACGTTCTTTGGAATCTCGTGAGGAAGCATAACGATGAATCCCAGAAGCGCAACGCCCGTGCGTATAATCGCAATAAAAGAGGCGCATCGTTTCAGGTGGGCGACCTCGTATGGAGGCGCGAGAGCACGCTTTCGGATGCTGCGAAGGGAGTCTCCGGTAAGCTGGCACCAAAATATTTTGGTCCCTTCGAGATTAAAGAAGTGCTTGGTGATACAGTCTTTCTTCTCGAAGATGCTGGCCGGAAGACCTCTAAGGTGCATATTCAGCACCTAAAGCGATATATACCACCGAGGCGACCTAACGTACCGACCGACGAAGTGTCGGAAGTCAGTATCTGTTCTTGTGTCGTGGTAGAGGTTGAGTGTAAGTGTAGTGTTTAGCGTGTTATTAAACAATTTTTGTTTTGTAATTTTATTATAATAAATATTGATCATTTATTTTACTTAAACATCCGTGTAATCTTTTCGTGCGCCTTTCCCATTTTTCGCATCCCTTATAGCGGCGAGCATCCAGGCTCGCCCCGCCGCGTCCGCGGATTTTCCGCGCGACGATACGACACAAAGGAGGAGAGAACGGAGAGTCCTTCAGTCGCGTGGTGGCTGGGAGCCGGGGCGAAATCAGCCACCTGGTAACCGCCACGTGACACATTCATCTGTGCTTGTAATAAAACAAAGTCATGTCAGCCAAATGTACAGTTATGGTGTACCAAGTATATATACGAGGTATACCGGTACAGAGTGAGCGTCAAGATATAAATGTTTCGATAGAAAACATTTGTCGTAAATGAGCTTTATTTTAGTGTTTGGTTGCTATCAAAACTGACAAGTATATTTAGTGTTAGTTCATAAAGTGATTGAACAAACAACGTAGAAGACCATCAAAAAAGTTTGAAGGAATCGAATTGAAAACGATATTAGATGGACATGGCACTTCGAGTTAAAAGAAAATGGCGAAAATATTAAATGTTGTACAACAAATAATTTCTGACTATTCAAAAAACAAAGGGAAAGATTTAAAGAAGTGGAAAATAGGTGCCATATGAATTGAATGAAAGGCAAATGGAAAATCGAAACAACACTTCTGAAATTTTGCCTCAAAGACACGAAGGAAAGTCAATTTTGCACCGAATTATTACTGGCGATGAAGAATCCTAAAGGGTAAAAACGTATAGATTAGTTCAGGACAATCTTAAACATCGACTGCAACACCAGATCGATTCGGCGAGAAGACAATGCTGTGTGTTTGGTGAGACCCGAGTAGACTGGTACAGTTCGGTTGTTAAAACCTGGTGAAACAGTTAACACTGATCGAAAAACGACCATCATAGGCCAGAAAACATGGCAAGGTAATTTTGCTCCATGATAATGTGACTACACACAAAGCCAAATCGGTTCAGAATGAAATCCGGATTGACACCTCATCCGCATTATTCACCAGAGTCGGCTCCTTCCGATTACCGTTTGAAGCTAAGAGGAAGTTGAAAATTGGGTATCTGATTTGTTAGCTTCAAATAACAAACAATTATATTGGTATGATATCCACAAATTGCCAGAAAGGTGTTCAAAATATTGAGCAGAACAATGCTTCAATGCTTTGAATAAAATATTTTTCCATTTAAATTGGTATTTTATTGCTCAGTTTTTACCGATATATCTGGTAATTAATACTTTGGTACAAGAAGCCTGGCGGAAGTCAAATACTCCTGGGATATGGAGAAGTATATACATATGGGGTAGGGAGTTTTAGATTGTCAGCAAACAACTAGATGGGTTAGATTGTCCAAAAACTGAGCAAATGATGGCCAAATTGTTTACTTTAATCTGACATTAGTCAGCAACGGGTAAAAACTTCTGGATTGATTATCAAAATATATTTTAGTCTGAATTTTAAGTAAAAGATACTTTTTCTACGCAGTTGCATCGCCAATTCCATGAAGCAGAATATTTAGCCTAAACTTGTGCATCTAGAAGTCTAGTAGAAAAGTATGCGCAGGGTGTTCTCTTACTCTAACGACCCCCTACAATAGATTACATCGTCGCATGGATCTCGAACATAGCACTACTCTTGTAGATCTGTGAAGTTTCTCTCCCCTATTTTCGAATCAGCATTGAATTTGAATTTAATGAGCTACTCAAAAAATAAAATGTTTATTTCATGATAGATTACGAGCAGCTGGGTCAGATGCAAACGGCTTCCTTTGTCCTCAACAATCAACTATTGTATTTTTCACCTCATCATATCGTTTTTCGCGCATTATAGAATAATCCATGTGGTGTTTAATGCTTTGCAGAAAAGTACCTCCGAACATTCTTTGAACGATACGCTTTATCCGGGCTTCAAATTACAATCGTACATTACCATCATCGCATTGCTATATCTTCAGATTGCGACTAGTATCTCGACATGGTCGCCGTTGTACTGAGCACGTGCTCGAAGCCTTGACACCGAGCCGGGTGAGGGCCAACGAGAGGCGCAAAATTGGGCGCGACGTCTAATCAAGGAGAGAGGACATTTAGGCGCACGATCGGTCCTCGATCCTTGCTCGATCACACGATATCATCAGTGTATCTCGGGACACATGAGGGCCCGAGACTTAGAGAAAGATAGAACGCGTCGCGCGTATTTTCACGATTAGCTTTCAAACTTAGAGAGAGAGAGAGAGAGGGAGGGAGAGAGAAAACGCGAAGTCGATAGGTTTATAAATTGAAAAAGATAGAGATGAGATAGTACCAGAGCACGTGCGTACGGCGCGTTGCTACTGTGATTGCATATGGAATTATGGTCTAGATCGCTCTCGCAGCTCACTTTAGACCCTCAAAAAGCGCATCCGAAAGCCGCTCATTTATTACTCGACAAAACTTATGTAAATGATGTATTCAGTGATGATATCGAAAGGCAAACTCTGTCTCAACGACATATCTCATATCGCGAGAACAAGCAGTAGCTGAGTTTTCCACATTTGCGGACGAGATTTCCTCCGCCTTCGGACTCCAATGGAATACTCGCAGAGGTGTTTTTCCGTTCGAAATAGTTCTTTCTATAGTTTCTCTTCCTATCTCTAAACGAACCGTTTTAACCAATATGACCCTTTGCGATTCATCTTTCCTATTTTAATACAAACGAAAATACTTCTACAGGATCTTTGGATTTTGAATCTCAACGAGAATACCATGCTGTCTCGAGATTTTTCAAACCGCTAATTGATCTTTAGATCTTCTTTATGGCAGTTACCTAAAATCAAGATTCCAATCTTAACCTTGTAACTTTTTTGTGCCGGACACCACCATCCTCCACCGCGTCTGCCTCCCGAAATCGGAGACCGCTGGTGCGCTAACTCTACATACGGAGTGCTCTCAACCAACGACCCCTTTGGGTGCGATTACCTCCAGCGCCGCCTACAACCACACTTTAGATTGGGCGTTGGGACTGGAGACGACACTATGCTTTGAGGCGATGCCAACGGCAACGCTGTGAAGAGGCTTTCCTTAAGCTCATCCTCTTGCAACTGACTCGAGAGGTAGTCATCCATCTGGAGTTGACGCAGGGGATTCCACTTGAGGCAATGCCTCGCCTGCAAGCGCTGTCGCCTGGCCTCCTCTTGGCGCAGGTCCTCCAATAGCCCGTTGGAAATCTATTGCGGCTGGCCTCTTCTCGATCCGTCGTAGCCTCCATCTCCATGGGTTCAAAAACAGGACTTGGTGGCTCAACCGATGCAGCCTCTACGACGCTTGCCTACCCGACGGGCGGCTGACTCTCCTCATCCGCGTCTACCGTCGACGACAGCTGCAGGCTCTAATCTGCAGAAAGAGACGCAGCCTTAAATGCCGCATCGCCCGACGACATAAACTTCTCTCTCCGCCATCTCCTCGTCGAAGGCATCAAGGAGCAACGCCTCCTCATCGGTTGGGACGCTGTGCCGGTGAGCTATCAGCTCTTCGTCTCTTTTGATGGCACCCTCCGGAAGCTCGACGGGGGAAGACTCCTCCCTCCCTCTTCTTAGCGGTTCGCCACATGCAAAATAAATAAATAGCTTAATATCCGTCTATTCCTTGGGCTTCCTTGGAACTCAAATATAATACCGAGCATATGTTAGCTTCCGACACCTCGTCGGTCGGCGCATTAACCCGCCACGGAGATATGTAACGCTTTAGGTGCTGTATATGCACCTTAGAGGTCTTCCGGCTGAAATCTTCGAGAAGAAAACTGCATCAACAATACTTCCTTTATCTTGAAGGGACTAAAGTACTTTGGTGCCAACTTCCCAGAAACTCTCTTCGCAGTATCCGAAAGCGTGCTCTCGAGCCTCCATACGAGGTCGGTCATCTGAATCGATCCGCCTATTTTATTGCGGTTATACACTTGGGCGTTGCGTTCCTGGGTTTCATCGTTATGTTCTTCACGAGATCCCAAAGAACGTCAAATCGTTTCAGACGGTCAAGCCAATGCTCAGAATCAGCACGAACAACAAACTTCTCACCATCCACATCACAACGGAAACTCTTAACAGAATGTGGATGTTGATTATAGTTCAAGAACGCTGGCGAGACTTTTGTGCTAACTTTCTCGACCGTATTAATGTGCTCGCCCCGCTGACGATGATCAGCCTCAACGAACGTGGCAATCATCGTTTTCAATGACCTATAGCTATAGTACTACTCTCCCTGAGTCTATAAGACCTCGGGAGTCTCCCATCAAAACAACACAAGCTCTTCAAAAGCTTTCGCTACCGCCTTCCCATTAGCTACACACAACGATTTATACTTGTACTGGATTTAACTACGAGGCAGCTCCATTACGCTTACCCATCAGACCTCGAGGAGCCGCCTGAGAGACTTTACGCACATACTTGATAATAAAAACTAGGCCAATAATATTCTCTGTTTACCCTATCATAAGTCTTATCTACTCCAAGATGACCTGACGACGGGTCGCGATATGCCTGCTGAATTACTCTAACTGTATACAAATCTGGAACGACGAGTCTCCATCCCTCCACTTGAAAAGAGATCGGATCCAAGATCGCGTCAGGGGAATAACGGTACAGCATGCCCTCTAACACTTTCCATCCTGGAAACTTCCGAAAGCAACCGTTTATTTTCCCAAGATACCAAGGATCCGAGATTGTCTCAAAATTCGCTACAATCTCTCGATTAATCCCTCTAGAGGGAGCATCAGAAACCTTATTGAGCGCGCCTTTTGCATGCACGATCTCCAAGTTCCACTGCTACATCTGGAGGGCCCAACTCGCTAGCTTTCCTGTAGGGTCTTTCAGATTCTTAAGCCATGTTAGTGCACTATGGTTCGTTTTTGCAACGAACTTATAAGCTTTCAAGTATGGCCTCAATTTCTTGATCGTCCACAACATAGCAAGGCACTCCTTTTCCAACGTAGTATAATTTGTTTCAGCCGGATTAAATACACGATTAATATACACGATCGGATACTCAAACCCATCGTCATCTTCCTGAGTCAAAACGGCTCCAATGGCGTAATGACCTTTCTTCAACAAATTCGTGAGGTGCACTTTAAGCTTGGATTCTTTCAATAAAACGTGCGCACCAGCCTACCGTACCCAAAAACGTGCGCAACTCTTCTAACATTCTTGAGGGCCGGATAATTCAGGACTGGTTCAACCCTTTCAAAATCAGGCTTTAATCCATTAGTATCCAGCCGGCAACCTAGAAAACGCATACTAAAACAACAAAACTCATATTTTTCATGATTTATTTCAAATCCGGCTTCTAATATCGTACGCAACACAAACTCCAACCATTTCAGATGCTCTTCGAACGTTTGCGTAACCACTATTAGATCGTCTAACTACGCAAAAACGTAAGCTTCAACTTCGGGTCCAAAAAAGGCCCCAATTACCCTACAAAACGTCATTGGCGTATTTTTCACGGGAACCGACGCTCGCGTCAACCGAATTGCCATTGACCGGAGCCAGAATATTTAAATTGTAAATAATAAACTCCCGACAATAATTCAAGAACGAAAGCGCAATCTCCCTCTCTCTCTCTCTCTCTCTCTCTCTCTCTCACTCACATCGCTAGGTATTCGCGCGCCACAATGAATTTGTAAATAAAACGCAACTTACTTATGCAGCGGTGACTTTCAGCTTAGCAGGAGAAAACTCGACTGCTCAGCTGTACTTCTCCGGCTGTATCTTTTCGACCGAAAACGGCAGGAGTTAGGCCATGCCACCAATGCCGTGTATTCAAAATCACGCCGTATATATACGGCACTAACTCGATATCTCGCGTTGTATCTCTCTCTCTCTCTCTCTCTCTCTGTCTTACTATAAAAAAACTTAGACAACGCGCGACACGCACTCGCTCGCTACAAGTCTTGAGCTCTTCCGCATCCCGAGATACACTGCCGAAATCATACGATCGAGCAAGAATCCACGGCCGAACTCACGCCTAATTGCCTTCCCTCATTCATTAGTCACCGCTATCGCTCCGAAATTCGCGCCTCTCGTTGCCCGCCACCCGTTTTTCCTATTTCCAGTGAGCGAGATTTGAGTATTATTTTATTAAAAGTTATTCCCACCAACCTCATTTATTTCCATAGCATTTAATGCATAGCATGAAAGTGATCTAAGATGAGCTATGACGAGCTCGCCGACGAGAGCTCGCCGCGGAACTCGGGAGTGCGAAGGCCGCGAATACTTGCACCGCGCGGGATGTAAACATAGCACGGGCCAGTTCGGACGTCGAGCTGACCGCGGCTTTTCGCGAAGGAAGCGGCCAGGCAGTACCGCCGAGTAGGCCCTAGGCAACGGAGCACCGTACGAGCTTCCCACGACACCGTTCTATACTCCATGCCACCCGGCGGTCGTCCCGCGCGACCGTGACCCGTACGGCGGAGCATTGCGCCAGTGTGTGAGGACCCGCACACGCGCGCATTCGGCGGCACATTACGCCACCAGACATGAGCAAGGAGACGCTCCACGAGGTCCACTCCCCGTACCCCACGCCGCAGAATGTCAGGGGGCCAGGCGACTCCACTGCGCCCCCACTCGTGTCTGACAATAAACTGACCTACCATAATTTTGTCTTGTCTTTTACCCGTTCGGCGCTCCGATCGCCTGCCACGCTATTCACGCTACTCACGCTCCCGCGCGTCCCTCCCCTTGCCCGCTAGGTCGAGACGGTCCTCGCGCTTCAGCTGTTCGGTACCGAATACCACCGCCTCCGCGGAGACCATTCCGATTTCGGTGGTCCAGCGAGCACGGCCGGGTGCAACTGTAGCAGACCAACAGAAGGGGGAGGAGACGAGCCGCCCCCTAACCACAACGCGAGCTGAGCACGCGTTGCGACCGGACCGGCACTCCGCCCGTGTTCCCCGTCACAGAGCTTATTGACTTTTCTTACTCTGCCACAATTTATTATATGTAGATCCGATTCAATGGAATTTCATAATTGGATATAACTATCATAGTGTAATTAATTTTTAGGAATTTATACGCAGTCAACATTTTTTTTCTAAATATAGTTGAGATGACCTTCATTGGACAGTATAATTACCATTTTCTTCTTTTTTTCTCGGTTTCATCTATCGTTAAATGATAGTTGTCCGCAAAATTTTTTATTCAGCACGACGTATCGTTAGTCGTTGATGCTGATCTCAAAAATTTTGTCAGCGTATCATAAGATTTTGCATGCTTCGATAAATTGATCATTATAATTTTCGTGAGAAACAGTACAACACTTATTCTTCAATATTTTCATTTAAAATTATCATTTCAATTATACTGTGACCTAATCTACTTAAATTTGCACGTATTTTGTTATGTTGATGAGGTGCTCTATCATTCAAGTTTCTGAATAACGCCGACAGAAGACAGCATCGTAATACCTTACTACATCTAATATTTTATTTTCTGAAATTTTTTGTATTATTTGAATAGTACATTTACAAGCAAATGCACTACAGTCGCCTGTAATTTTTCTTGATCAAAACTTTAAAAAGTATTGTGTTTAAATCTTAAATCTGCACATTTGTTCACATGCTTTTGTAAAAAAGAAAATGATATGGTTACTTATATCATTTATAGCAACTGTCGCAATTACCAACCACTTTACTTTTATCCTTTTGTTAACTTTTTGACACAACATATTTATTAACATTTTATGCTTAGCGATTATATAAATAATTACCTTTATTTCTTAATTCGTGTAGTAAGAACACTTACAACTGATTCTACAATAATTGATACGTCCAAACTGGAGTTTACGACACTTCTATCTTGAACCGACTCTTTTTTATTTGTATTTTTCTCTGCATCATCATCGGAATCGTCAGATGTGGAATCAAGAGTTTGATTCTAAATTCTATTTTCTATATTGATCAAACTATTAGATGCATCATGTGCATTTCGCCTTTTACAAATATGCTTGCTTGTTGCTTAATTTGAACTCGTTTTGAGATGTGTGAAAGTGGGCCATGGTAAAAGAAGTTGTCGAGAATCGATGGCCGATCGTGTCTACTTATACTCTTTCTTTGATTAGTCACCGACGCTTGCGCGCCGGCCTACGGCCGTACTTCGGTGAGACTCGCCGAAATTTTATACTTGTTACAAATTATAATATAAATATATATGCAAATATAATAGAACTGAAATTATAAATAGTTTCTAGCTTTTGACATTTAAAATATATTTTCATATCTAATAGAATATTTCTTAGATTATAACATTGCTTTAGATTTCACTATTCAATTTATGTTTTCAGAATGCAGTTGGAGAAACAGAAAGTAGAAGGTGATTTCATTAAAGAAAATCAGTAACATTTACAAAAAGTTACTACAACAAGAATATTATTCAGTTAAATAATTGAATTTTTTAATTATAATGGAATAATAAAATTATTAAGTGATAAAAAAAGTTCTGTTTTATTCGAATACCTTCTATCTTTGATTGATTTAATAGAGAATTTGAATAGGGGCACATTTAGGTATTGGCTATGCCATGTATTATTGTTATACTTAGATTTTACGTAAGTAGTAATGTTCTAAAAATAATAATATACCTTGCTTGGTGAAACGAGTTTGAAAAATTAACGTAGTTTATTAATGTAGTTATGGAAAAATCATTATTACAAAGAATGTTTGCAAAAATTAATGAAGTGTGTCACAGTAATATGTATTGAATGTGTAATATGTTCAGTTTTTAAGTTAAACAAGTGTATGATTAAAAATACATACATGTTTAAAAATTTTCTTGAGATTCTGACAAATAAATTGGTAAGAATTGTAAGATAATTCAGGTTCATTAGTTGTTACGATACAAAATTTGGTTGAAAATGAAACAAATATCTTTATTTCTGTTCGTTCGGTTTTGTACGGAGCGGTTGTCAGGATCACGGTGAACGTTCAATCGGTAGTGTCGATGATCGGTGGTCCTCGGAGGTCCCTGGAGTTACTCCGGAGCTCTGGACAAAACAAAAATCTTCCGAGCTTTGTTCCGGAAACGACCTCAAGTGGAAACGACGGACAGTGAGGCTCAGCAGCTGAGTGACCCTTGGCCGGGAACCAAATCAGTTTACGAAGAGTTAGAGGTCTTCTGATAAGCTGTAACGGTAGGATCGCGAGCCTAGTGAACGGCCGGGTATATATACTGGTTCGATTCCAAATGGTGGCCACAAAATGAGATGGTTCTCACCGGGGTGGATTCTTACCAGGTGACCGAGCGGCAGTAGCCGTCTGCCTTGAGCAAGGATAGATCCAACACGACGAAAAGATCACCCCTTTGAGATTCGGGCAAGGGCGTGACGATACCGATGCCCTTCAAACCATACACCGTCATGGGCTAGGGCGGGCGACTGGAAGAAAGTTAGATGTACGGCGTAGTACGAAGCTGGAGCGAGTCTGTCGAAGGGCCGGCGGATCAGGTTGATGTGGGCCAGAGTGGTTTTGGAGTAGGGATCGAACAGCGCTCCTCCGTTCCCGATGAGAAGCAAGCCGCTCTTATAACACATGCGGTAAAACAGTTATCAATAGCCGGAGGTAAATATTACATATGTATTACATTTAAGTTGAAATCATATATACTCATATCTTGGTTCTAAATAAATTTTATTAATTTCATGAATTTCTTTACATTCCTCAAAACTATATTAGGACAATTGAACATCAGACAAAGGCAAATTTTTTGGGGTGTCGATTAATTCAATAGCAAAAGGGCGGTCGAAAAATATTCCAAGAAGCATGACTAGATATGGAAAATGACTTAAGAAACTGTAGTTGCAAAATATAATCTAACCTTAAAGCAGCAGCTTATTCAAACAATAATAAATTAAAAATAACTAAAAATATGTAAATATATAATTTTAAATAATATGATGCATGTATATATTGTGACGGAAACGAGGTGGAGATCGGGCAATCGCTAACGCGATCCGTCACAACATGAGTATCCGGCGGCTATTCTACTGCTCTCTTGCGAGGTTATAATTAAAGAGGAAGGGAGAATCAGGAGAAACGGTCGGGTGAGTAATAAACACTCTTGTAGTCTTGTTTCAGAATTACGTTTATTCTTCTCCTATTAGCCGTTTAAAAATATGGTGCCCGCTCACGCCTTTATTCGCAGCCGCGCTGCATCCGCTGACGCTGTTGTGCACTCGCACGCTCGGTGATGCTCTTTGTTGGACAGGTACGGTCTGCGCATTCGATACGTTGGAGAGAGAGATAGATAGATAGATAGATAGATAGAAGTTTATTTGTAAAATTTTTACAAAATTATTGCACAAATAACACTTGAAAACGCAATCATCTTAAGTCAGCTTAAATATAAATTATATCACATATACGTCATTATCACAGACGTAGCGCAGCATATGGCAATAAATAAATAAATATGTAATTGTTACACAAAATTCTACAAATAAGTCACATTTCTCTCATAATTCATTATCTATCAGTCAGTACACACTCATACACTCTTATATGCAATGAATCGGATGAACGTATATACAGTATGAAATGAAGGATAATACAGACATGCTTGTACTGGTTGTGTGAATTATTTATTTATATATTTATAAAATATTGTACAGTTTATTATATAGCAATGATAAGACTATTTTTATTTGCGTTGTTTTGCGATATCAAAGTTATGTCTTTTATTATGAGAAATTATTATTTAATGCGAATGTAAGGCGCTGATCACTACCCGCGATCCTCGAGGGGCGAAGGGAGCCGGAGTAGCTTGAGTAAAGAAGAAGGCGTTCCGCGTTTTGGAGCGGCGTGTCAAGTAGAATAATCTTATTTGTAGCTGTTTCTCACGTAGGTATGTAAGTCATCTCCCAAGAGAGTGTCAAGTAAAATATTCACATTAGTAGCTGTTTCTCACGCCGATATGTAAGTTATCTCCCAGGATAGGTCATGCGAGCGACTCTTATACACATACATAACACATAGAATTTCGGTCTGTCACATAGATATCTAAGTTACTTCTTGTAAACTAATCTTATATAGAAAGATAAAACAGCATACATATAGTACTAGATAATAAGAACTGCGATGCCTATAAATACGTGAGCCTATAAGGGACCAGCGGTTCAGTAATATAGTTAAATTCATCGTGTAAGTACATCTCTCTGGAGCTCTGTCACTATATTGCAATAAAGATCAGACGAATATATCTTTGTCCAATATTCACTTTCTGTCTTCCTTGACGCCAAGATTCCTGCAAGTACTCACACGCGCCTTCAACTCGACCATTTGCTACCATCGCGTGAAATACTCATCTCGAATAGATGACAGGCGATTGCCCGCGCGGGAATTCGCAGGGGATTCGTGGCGTCAGCCATTCGCTCAGGTAGGCACATGGGCCTGCCTGAGGCGTCACAGGTCTCGCGGAGCTCAGCTCCTTGTTGATGAAGGCCACCAGCGTGCACGGGGAGTATGCTTCCCGTGGCCCTCAGGCACTCGGCAATCCCGCGACACTCGCGGCCTTTTCGGGAAGCGTCGGGAAACTCCGGAGCGCCGGGCCTTTGTCCGGCGCTGCGACTCGCACGGCCGCGGAAACTCGGAGGAGTGGGGGTAGCGATCAGCGGCGATCGAACTCGCCGCGGGCCAAGGGCCCGCCACTTTTGTTTTGTTCATCGAGCCGAATAGGTAAGCGCTGCGGCACACTTGTATTTTTCATTTGTGTGTTTTACAACCTAACCCCATTGTCGCAAATAAATTCAATATTTTTTGTTATAATTAAACCTTTGTTTTACGGTTATTGTCGTATACATATATCCTTTCCTTGTCCTTGTCCATTACATTACTCAAGATACAAACATAACTAATTTAGGGCGAAAATCAAAACAAGGTCAAGAGGACTACTGCCTCGAGGAATCTATAATGATATTCCGACCCCTCAAATGCTCCATCACTAGCCCTCTGAAGCGAGAAAGAGGGCGCATTTCTAATGCAGATTGACAGTCTATTCTACAAATGAGCACCTTGAACAGAAAAAGATTTAATTCCCGTCTCGGTGCGCATCCGAGGAACGGAAATCTCTTTAGGTTCACACCTAACCGGCCGATCAGATGCATCAGGAGAGAACAGATCAGCGAGGTACCCCGGCTTACGCAGCTGTAAAATCTTGTAGATCTGTAAATACATAAAAAATTCCCTCCAACCGTCTACTCCCATCCAGCCTAATCGGATCCTGAAGGGGGTGATATGGTCATCCCACCAACACCCGTCACATACCGCTCACAGAAATTCTATGATCGTTGAGAGAGACGGAGATAGATGATTCGTTGTGTTGCGGCTCTGTGCAGCCACTGTCTCAAGGCGGCACGTGCGCATGCCTGATTGCCTCCCGTGGCTTGCGTTTTATCTGGCGAGGGACATGGACCTGGCACTGCCACTCGGCTGCTGCTGCTCTCGTCTCGGGGTATTCGCTTTCCTTTGTCTGGGGATCATTCTACCTGAGTTAGCGTTACTAGAACGAAGATTGGTGGGGCTGGCCGCTCTGTTTGGCTTCTCGGGCTTATTTACCGCGCTACTTTCGGTATCTCTGATCCTGCATTCCTCGTTATAGTATGTAACAAAATGTTTAAAATATGTATATAAAATTTTTTAATTTTAATGTAAATAAAATCTTCGATCGCGCAACATTTAATGTAACCTACTAATTAAAACCTACAATTTATAATAAATATTAATATGTATGTACTATGTTGATGTACGCACGGCAAGAAGAGACCAATTTTCTTTTCTCCCGAATTAGCGTAAGGAACAAGAGAGGAAGACACTGAGAGGATTGGCCCGTCGAACGAACGAGAGCTTTCCCCTCCCGTCAGCGCCTCCGCGAGAAGCGGGTCGTCGCGTCGGCCGGCGGCGGCGAGCGCGTCAGTCACCTCCGAACCGAGCTCGATCCGGTACCGTCCAACCCGACTCGCGGGGCCACGGTCAGCCCATCGACGCGCTCCAACTGAGGTCCAGGTCTCCTGAATCCCGCCTCTAGCGCCTGTCGCCACTTGCAAAAGGGCCACTGCCTCAAGCACGGTGGTCCTCCGCCTCGCGCAAACAGGAGATACTTATAAAGCATCTCAGGGCCGTGATTTTCTCGCTGGACTCGCTACCTCGTTCATGGGGACACACGCCTCATCGAGCAAAAAGGCGGCAGCTGAAGAGGTTCTGTGAAGGCAATCTGAGACACCCGCGGCCATCCTGAACCGATACCTGCCGTCGCGAACACGCGGAAATTGTACACCGAAGTGCTCGTAAGCGAAAATTCTAGAGCCATACTAGTCACTTTATTTATCGTCTTTACCTTCATCCGCCTCCTTCTAAAGCTAGCGCACAGCAATATAAGAATATAATGTTTTCATGATATGACAAACTATGATCAAAAGTAAAAATTATATTTGTCAAAAAATAAACTTTTATAAAAACTAATAATTAATTTATTTTGCTATTGATTTTTATTCTTCAAATGAGGGGTAGTATTGGTTGCCTTTCCGATAAGTACCCAACGAAAACGAACGAATATATTTCAAATTAAGATAAAAAATGAAACTTAAATTATAAATGTACATAAACATGTTATTTTACTATTCGTCGCTTGCGTTCCATTCTTCCCTCTTCTTTGTTTCCCCTAACTACTCAAATGAAACGGCTTACGATTTTATCCGCGAGGGTGCGTATTACTATGGCGCGTTGAAACTGGCATCGGTTGTGTTATATTATCGGCTATCTCTCTATTCATCTCTGGTTCAAGCACGTGTTTAATGCCTATATTTGGATAGTCATTGAGTTAGCTGTTGGTTGCTATTGTCTACGATTTGTGTTAGATTTGTTTTAAATTCAGATTTCTATTTTGCTCAAACAAATAACTTATAAAATGTATAGGCCTGGAACAGCTCCTATTGTTGTATTAAGTATGAGTCGATTTTAAATAGTAAATTGTTTTATCATTTTATATTAAACAATTTATTGTAATCTTTTCAGGTCCAAACACAAAACGTGATTCAGGCAAGAAAGTTCAGAAAGAAAATGTTCAAGCAGCTAAGGTATAATAATTCAGTTTAATTTAGAAACTTCAATTTATATGAAAATATTTTAATTTAAGATTACAATGGTTAAATTATGTATTGTAAATTGGAGAGTATGAGTTAATTTAAGTTAAGTAAATTTAAATTTTAGGAAAAATTAATCAAGAATTATTTCATAGCTTATTGATTAGTTATTTAAAAGTGAATATGTGTATTATTTTATATTGTATGTGTACAAATGTCAAAACTGAAGTACAATACAATAATTAATTAATTTTCATTGAAATAACTAAATTTTATAAAATATCTCAGTAGCTCATTTCGTCTATTATTTTTCATTATAGAAGAATGCATTTTAGTTATATGATTTTACTATTATAGAAGTATTCTAATCTACTTAAAATTTGTTCACTAGCTTCTATACTACAATTTTAACTGAAATTTTTTAAATTTAATAAAATTTTAAATAATTACTAAATTTTACAGTTTCGTTATGTGTTTTATTAAGTAGGAGTTGAAAAAAAATTTAATTGTGCTTATAAATTATAAGTATAAATTTAAAACATACTTGACAACTTTAATAAAATATTGAATTAATAGTATTTTTTATAAAATCTATTAAGTATCATTTAATTTGTTTAGAATAATGAATAAAATAAAAATTTGTTAGTCTTGTTTTGATATTATAGTTGCTTTATCTATTCGTATCATATCGCATAAGGTACCTGAGGGAAAAACTCAAATTAATATAAGGTTTTTATATTTATTAGCTTTTTTTAATTTATAAATTGATTCGTTTATGCTTTGCACATTCGAATTGAATTTTTATACTATATAGTCTGTGTAAAAGGATGCAGTAAAGAGAGATTAAATTATTTATCAATTTCATTCTGTGTAAATTAAAAATTTTTCATTTCTATTAAATTTTGTTTAAATGTGTGCTTTTGAATTAATTTTGAATGCCTCCTTTGCCACATTTTGGAAGCTCTGAATTGGGAGCACATAGATTATTTAATTTACTTATGCACCTTATACATAATTTTATTTGAAAGAGTTTTTAAATTTTTTTAAAATTTCTGGGAATGCATAGCTCCTTCTTTCTAACCTCTTGCTCATTTAAAACCGTAAAAGTTCTTATATATTCATCTCTACATATTTTAGTCTCTTTGTGCCATCTCTTCTGTTAATCAGTGTTTTTTTCTCATCAATATGTTTTAAGGGGACTCTAATCCATTCTGTCTTACAATTAAAGCAGTATCTTATCATTTCATGTCCACTATTATTTCAGAACTGCTTCAGTTAAAATAAATGAGGCCAAAAATTTTTAATCTTAAGACAACTGTTGGCCCTTTTTTTAATAACTATAAACCAAAAATGAATTTATAAAATTTTACAAGCTTTCAATTGTTATTGTTGTGCTATAGTGGTTACAATTTTAAATATCATTAACTTTTTTTTATTTACCATTTTTGCCAATTGTACACTGTCTACATTTTAATTGAATCGGTTCTAAAATAAATAGTTACTTGAAATGCCAAGCTACTATTCTGGTGGTGTACCAGAGTAATACCAAGTTCTCTGTAGGGGTGGTGAATGCTATATTTTTAGTATCCAAAATAAGCAGAATTAAATATTTATATGTAGAGTGTAAGGTATTCATGGAGGAGCCTACTTTAGGAGGCCAAAAAATATTTTTTTCAACAGTTTTTTCAAGAGGAAGGAAAGAAGTAATTCATCAGAGTGAAACTTTTAGTGTTTATAGTAATATTTTAGCTTTCCATATAAATTTTTTTATTTGGAAGTATCCAAAATTGTGCTATAACAAAGTAATTAACCAAGGTGTCACGCAATTTCTGAATGACGGGCATTATGCAGGGTGCAACTTCAGCTTGCAACAAAACTCGCAACATCTTAACTTTTTCATAGCTAGTTTTGATAACAAGATTGATAACGTTTTTAAGTAGTCATTTGAATGTCTCCAAGATTATTTTGCACTATTAATACAATATGTAATACATTCTTGTTACAGAAGAATGTTATATTTACTTTACAACTTACAAATGCTTTTACAAAATTGTATAGTTGACTGCATTATATGGTAATACGTTCATTGAAAGTGGTAGAGTTAGGTTGTATTTTCGTTCATTTGAGACCTTCTAAAGATACAGTGCTTAGATCTGGCCATATTGATAATCTAAGGACTTTAATTTTATAAACATTTAGAAAAAAATTTGAGTGGGGAATTAATCCATTACAGATCTTACAAGATTATTATACAATGATTAAGGTATCTTCATCTATCCCTCACCTTATTCCTCTCATATATCTAATAATATTTAGAGCCCCTAAGCATTTTTTATATACAGAGTCAACTTGTTGCTTAAACCTAAGTTTGTAGTCGAAAATTGTAGTAATTGAAAATTATTTTACGTGACATAATAATCCTAAGTTGCATAAATTATTACTTATTTATCACTTTTTATATTAGTTTTTCATTATTAGATGTACACTTTTTGGATTATTATCAGTAATACTTACTTCGTTTATGCAGTAAAGAAGAGGCTTAGGACTCTTCCTTGTCGAACTTCTTTAAAAGATGTTCGTTTGTGCATTTTTGATCATCGATTACTATAATTTTTTTTGCTGCTATGAATTTTATGAATTAAATCAGTTTATTAGGTCAGCCAATATCAGCTAGTTTTTGCAAAAGTAAATTTATGTTTATATTATTCAAATGTATTACTAACATGAAGAAACATAATCAGATCTTTTTTATCACTAAATTATTCCTTTGTTTTTATTAATAAATTTGTAAAATTACCCATATATTTTTAATAAATAATAAAAAATGATTTCTACAGAAGCCTAAAAAAATCTGTACTTTTTTTTTTACGTAAATAGTTGAACATAATTTAAAAAAATTTTAATGCTCAACTTATGCTAAGACGTATGAATTGAATATCTTATGTTCAACTGTTTATGTGAAAAAAACTTCAAGTTTTTTTAGGCTTCTGTGGAAATAATTTTTTGACTGTTAGGCTACTGTTAAATGAATTATTAAATAGTTTGTTAACATAAACGGAATTTATGGCAATAAAAATGCTTTATTATATTATTATAATATAATATAAGTAATATAATAATATATTATAGATGTACACCTGTTTTTTAATTACTTGTCTCCTGCTATGTCACAGGACAGCTGAGACAATTCTAAACAGGTTTCTTTTCGGTCCCAAAACTGTCAGATGCACCCCCTCGAAGATACAGGTATTTAAAAAAATTTCACAACCGAAAAGAAAACTGTTTAGAATTGTTTCAGCTATCCAGTAGTATAGCAGGAGACAAGTAATGAAAAAACCGGTTGCATATTACATTATCACTGTAATATAATAGAATAACATAAATAATATAGCACTATTTAACAGTAGCGCTAAGCTGTATGGTTTCTTTAACCTATGTTTAACTGTTTATTTAAAAAACATAATTCAAACATATAAAAAGTATAAATACCTAGTTAATTAATGAAAAAGTGATCATATTACAAAATAGTCTTACAAATTTTAACTATGCCAAAATGTAAATCTAACATTTGAGTTTTTTTCATGTATAATTTCCGTTTATTAATTTTATAAATTCATTTCCTTTTTTATGTGATGTATTTTATTTGTAGACTATTGCCGATGTTATCAGAACATGTTTAGGACCACAGGCGATGTTAAAAATGCTGATGGATCCAATGGGTGGAATAGTTATGACTAATGATGGTAATGCGATTTTACGTGAGATAACTGTACAACATCCAGCTGGAAAAACAATGATTGAAATAGCCAGAACTCAAGATGAAGAAGTTGGGGATGGTACAACGTCTGTAATTGTATTAGCTGGTGAAATGTTAGCCAACGCTGAGCCCTTTCTAGAACAAGGGTTACATCCCACTGTTATAATAAAAGCATATAAACAAGCACTCGAAGATATTATTGTAATCTTAAACCAACATTTAAGTTTGGCTTTGGACTGCAATAATAATGACAAACTCACTGATGTAATCAAATCTTGCATTGGAACCAAATTTTTTGGACGTTGGTCAGACCTGTCTTGTGGAATAGCTATAGAGGCTGTACGAACAGTGATGTTTAAAGAAAATGGCCGTCAGGATATTGACATAAAACGATATATAAAGGTGAGATATATATATATATATATATAAATAAAATTGGATATACAAGCGCGCGCGCAATTTCACGTAAATTTGTTTTAGCCGAAAATTTAATATTGATTATCAACTTGTACCTAATTTATTTGAAGTAATTAATCCCATTTTTTCCACATTGAAGATAAGAATAACATTAATTTAATAATAACATAATATCAATTAGTTTTCTTTTATATAATATCTACGTCTTTAATTCATAAATGTATTTATTAAACTTTTTATGTTAAGCCCTTCCAATAAGTTCTATTCTGTAGCTATGGATGTTTTTGTAACACAATGAATAATAGTGTACTTTGTATCATATAGTATGAGAATGTTTTAGGGTTACGTTCAGCTACTGTCACTTTTACCGTTATTCTTCACAGCCATATCTAAAAACACGTAGATAATAAAACTCGTGCTCTAAACCAATATTTTTTCTATGTCGAAGTTCTTCCAACTGTTTCGAATATTTCTTGTCTATTTTGAACCGTAATTAATTTCTTTTATTAGTTCATTGGGAAAAAGCTTGAAGACATAAAAAAATAACTCATTTAGAACATATGCACTAGTGATTAATAAGTGAATTTCTCTTAATTAATATATTGAGAAAAGTTCTTTCATGATGAGGGGACTTCAGTTAAATACCGAACATGATCATCCATTGAAAGTGTAGTGATTAACAAGAACTGTTGTGTTGTGTTGTTATAGTATATTTGACATTGTATATTTTGTTATTGTAAAATACATTAATACATTGAAATCTATGATTGTGATCACAATAATGGGAAAAAAATTACACATTTTGTCTGCAGCTACTTAAACGATGTTGTTCTCAGGAGATGCTAGTATTTTTTTGAGCTTGTGTCACAAAATCAGTCGACTTTGTATATATCGGATATAAAAAATATGAATTTGAAATGCATTCAATTTTGATAACATAGATATTTAGCCCATTACATCTTAATACATAATCGCTGAAAACTCTTTCTTAAGATGAAGCTTCCATTGTTACATTCTGGTTTTTACTTGTCGTTCCATCCGGCTCTCAACCGTTCGATGTGCGACTATAGCGTCCCCCGCCGGGCTCCGCTCGCAGTCGCGACACGGTAACACCGTTCGGTATCACGAGAGACACATTCACTCTGGCTCCAGTGGTTCAACTGCACGAGTCACGCCGGAGTCGCTCCGGTGCATCTCCAGACATCCGACGTAATCCGTAGCATACGCACCTTACCAGTGTCATAGTGACGGCGCTCGAGGAAAATTCAGAACTGCCTCCGGAGAGGACAGCGCATGCAGAGCTTGCGCGCCACTTCATAATACAGGCCTTCAGCCCCAGGGCTGATCACTTGCAGCGGGGATCTCAATTCTCTGCGACGGTACGAAATTAGTCCACTGAACCGTGTGAGAGTGTTTCGTGTTTCGTTATTATTTGTGCGCCGCGCAATCAATAACGAGTGCAGCGCGAAGATGTCTCGCACTGCTTTTTCCTTCCCCCCTCGTTTTCTTCTGTATTAAAGTGAAGAGTAACGAGGGATCTGAAGAAGCCACGACGTCTTCAGAAGAGTTACATATAGTAACTCAATAGTTGAAGCACTACAGCACGGCCGATTAAACGTTTTACTTTCTGAAATTCTAAAAGGTAAATAAGTTGGTAATAAAATTTCGGGATTTGATTAGATTTTGGAGATGAAGAGTAAATACTATTACAAATCTGATTTGAATAACTCCAATTGAGAAGGCACAATAATTTTTTGAGTTCGTATAGTTGCTTTGGAATGATTTGTATACTCCTGAGCCTAATTTATATTCTCATTTGTAGAAGACAGAGTAAACTTTGAAACTAAAACTGATTTTTACAAATTCACCTAGAAATGACTCCCTTAAAAATGAATCTACTGAGTTATATTTTAAATAAAATATATAGCAAACAATAAATAGTTTTGCAGACATAAATTTAGGGCTGTGTGAGTTTGACTGTACAGTTAATGTGTGAGCGGGCATAGTGCGCTATGCTTGCCGTGCCCAAATATCAACATAGGCATTAGGCACCGTGTTGACGGGAATTATTCAATGATTGCTAACGAGTGATGATATTAAGAGGTTCCGGCAGTCCTATCGCCCCCATAACGACTCAGATGCTAACCTTACTGCACAGGACAGGGCAGCCTTCGGCCGGAGGCCTCAAGCGATCCGAGCCTGAGAGTACGGGATCTTCAAAGGTCGAAGTAGTCGATACAGTGGGAACAGCTCTTCGGCACCTGGTTACCATTGACCGATGAGAGGGGCACCCAGAAATAGGGAGGGCTTTCGTCTATGACTCTTTATTGATACGACCGTTGGCGGGGATCAAGAATCACTCGCAGTTCTAGCCGACCTGGACGGCTACGCATAACACTGGTTCCGTTAAATATGGAAACAATTATGGATTCCTTTAAATTTTTCACGGATTTGAGCGATTGAATCTGGAAAATGTTTCTCTCTCACTAATCTATAAAGTTCCGTTTCCACAAAAAAATGATTAATAGCTTACTAAAAAGCAGAAAAATCGACAAAATTAATCAGTATTAGAAACTAGTTTTACTTGTGCTATTAAACGCAATTCGGCTTATGTTTTCTGATCAGAGAACAACATCAAGAAGATTCAAGGTATTTTTTTATGTATCTTAGCATGCTGAATTCGAAAACGACATTATTCGAAAAATTAATGTACGTACTGATAAATAATTTTGTTTGTGGTGCAAACAAAAAAAAGCTATTTTTTATATTATTTGGACAATCTAACCTGGTCTGTCTTACAGTCAGAGCTCTCCATTACTATCGTTTGGCATTTCAAATTGTTTCACTTGAAATTTAAACTGAGTTCAAAATTTAATAACTTAATTTTACATAATTTCGTTTTTAATTTAAACTCTTCGTATAAATTTGTTTGTTTTCACAATACATAATACAAAGTTATTTTACATGAAACGTCAACGTTTTTGTTAGAATATGAACGCGAACTGAATATCTCTATATATACCCATGAATCTCCTTTTTCGATAATTGAAGTACAAATACAGCATAAATTTTCAATAATTTACCAAAACTCGTATTTTGTTGTTTGTTATTAACAATTCTTTTCTTTTTTCAATCTTCCTGTAAATACTTAATTACAACTCTAGAAAAAATTTATTTCGATTGTGTGTGTGTTCCTATAGAGACCGATCAATTGACAATAGAGTGTTATGGAGCCTGGGCTTCATGATATTATTTATTAACGCTTATGCAAGAAAATCACACTTTTTATTTTTTGCATATATCTCAAAATATTACAAAGCAATCAAAGTGCGATAAGAAATATATTTATACAGAGTTCTAATAGGAACAATTCCAGATTTAAATCAAATCAATCGAAGAATTAGAAGCGGAGAACTATCGGAAAACTGCAAATTCTAATTTTCTTTAAAAATTCATTTTAAGATATGGATGCTATCAGTTTAAAATTTTAGATACATTTTGAATTTTTTTTACTTCTAACTTGCAAAACCGATAATTTAATTATCCAATTACAATTTTGTAAACGTGTTTGGCAAATTGAAATTTAGCACTACAGTTGTAAATTTCGTTTTTCCATTTAAATGTTCTGAAATAAGATTTTAAAAATCGCATGATAATCGAACCAATGCAGAAAGAGCTGGAAAGATGCAATTGAACGTGATTAAAATTTTTAAATGAGAAATCAGTAACAAATATTGAGCTTAGCAGATTAGAAACCTGAACAATGAATGAACAATGAAAGTGGTGCTTTAGTCCGGGGAGCAAGATTAACAAAAACATTAAGAGAGATACAGAGGTAAATAGATAATAGTTTCTTATAAATTTTCACAAAAATTATTGCATAAAACAAACAATCAAAAGTGCAAAAGTGCATCATTGTAAACATTTGTCTTGCCGGTCGCGAAACTGTCAGAAGCCATCCTACAGGCGTTTAAAAAATAGTAAAAATTCAGCCTCCGCGATCGAAAAGCGTGGCCTCTCTCGCTGCAGTACAGCAAATAAGAGTAAAGGAAACAGTCAATAGGAGAGAGTAGGACTAGTTGCCGGGGCCGCAAGGCGAGCAGCGAACCTGACTGCGCCTTTCAGTCTTAGAAGCGTGTCCATTCAGCGATTGTTGAAATGATCAATAGTAAGTAGACAAGAAGCCGGAGTGACTGCGAGGCGCTTATGGGGGAATGGGGGAGCATCGCTCTCCCCCCGCCATGGTACTACGGCCCGACACAATAACACTCGAGCAAAAACAAACGACCACGGATAACATTATATTAGCCTTCATTTTTTTAGTTACAGACAAATGCACCCTTTCGAGGCCCAATATCATGGATTCTTTACAAGATATCTTTAAATGTAATTAACGTTTCAAAAATACCATTGTCTCAGCTTTAGAATGCACTCTACAGCGAGTAACTGTGGTTAAGACGCTCTCAGATATTGGCGAATCAAGGATGCAGTTCTTGGCTCGGTACAGTCACAACACCGCCCTACTCTCTTCCACTGACTGTTTCCTCTAATCTTATTCAATGTTTCCTCTATTCTTACTCTCGCGGCAAAAGAAACCGAGCTGTCGGTCGCGGGGCCTGGATTTTTTCTATTTTTTAAATGCTTGTAGGAGGAGACAAGTAATTCAAGAAGAGGCTGTATAAATATTATAACACTATCACAGATGCAGCGCAGTGTCGAGCAAAAAATAAATAGATACGTAAAATTACATATAAATCACATTCCGTACAGTTTTCTTATTATCTATCAATCAATTCATAAACAAACACACCTTCAGACAATGAGTAAAATGAATGTATATACTCGATTGCGAGGACGTCTGACTAGAGTTACTCAATATTGTAATGTCCCGATCCCTCAAATACTCCATCACTAGCCTCCTGAAGCGACAAAGGGATGATGTATTTCGTGTGCAGGATGACAGTTTGTGCCTCAGATGAACGCCTTGAGCAGATAAAGATCTAGTTTCCGTCTCGGTGCGCATCCACGGAATAGAAAGCTCTTTAGGGCCACTAGATCGCTGAAGGGTCGATTGGATGCGCTGGAAGAGAATAGACTCTTTACCAAGGCTCTTTACTGTCCCGGACACGACTACTCCCTCTTCAAGCTTAATAGAATTGAACCTCGACGACTCAATATTAGAAAGAAATCTACGCGTTCTGAAAAGAATTCAAAACGTCATTCCAACAATAAGTCTCAAGAACGCAGCTACATGTCCAGCTCTAGAGAAGCTAAGGTAAACCTGGAGGTCATTAGCATAAGAAATCCGTTTAACATCTATGGAGTTAAAGTCAAGACCAAAGTCATTAATGTAGACAAAACAGTAACGAAACACTGAGGAACACCAAGCGTGATAGAGAATCAAGAAAATGTTTTTGTCCTGTCAGTTATAACAAGTTGTTCTGTTCCGGACAAATTTACCCGGATCCACGTCGGCAGCCTATACACGAAGCTTATTCTCTTCATACATTTAAAAGAGTCGTGTAGAGCAAACAGTATCAAACGCCTTGCTGAATCGAATATAGTCAAATAGTAACAGTATTGTCACCTGTCTTTTGCCGATGGCAGTACACACTTCTATTAGTTTTAGCAAGGTGGTTTCAGTAGAGCTTTATGTGGATATCCAGTTATAAGGAGCCTATATACGACATAAATTAATGTAGGTTAGAGACTCGATTCTGCACGGAGCAGATCAAATACTCCAGCACGCCTGACCTTCCAGGCCCCTCAGTATGTGAGGTTAACAGTATGCTCATAAAGCGAGGCTTCCCCGCCATTAATGGTGCGATCCTGCCAAATTACAGAGAATCCATCAATCCCGATGACAGGATCTATTATGCTCGAATCTAACCAAGTTGCCGCTAAACCGATCTGAAAATTGGGGATGGTGGCGAGTATCGCGCAAAAAATACACTACTTGTCGATTAATAAAATGAAATAGTGCTAATTTATTTAAAGCACTTACTTCTCGGAACGCTCGGCTGTAACAATATCCGTCCATCGCATCCCTTCTCATCGCACATGTCCGCCCTGGCTAGTTCACTCATCAATGCTTCTGGGGGTTTCCCTGTGGTAGCCCTATTGTGTCTACTTCGGGCAAGTTCGATAATGTCGGTCGTCACCACTAGCTTGGACTCTCCACTATTTTTTAGCCCATCAAGTCTATCGATCTTTATTGAGATACTTGGTACCTCTAACATTCTTCAAAGGTTCACGAAGGTCCTTAGTTCCTATCTAAACGAACGTTTTTTTTCTAGTCTACCATGTGCACTAGAAAAACCAATCCGCCAATCCAAAAGCTCCAAAAGTTCATCGACAGAGTGCTTTTACTTCGGGAACCTGAATTGGGTCTGCTGGACGGTTCTAAGTCAACAGAGATACTATGGGTCCGATATCTAACACTCCTATGTTGGGAACTTCCTCACTCCTAATTCCTCGAGCCCCATCATCCGGGATCCTTGACTTTTTCGAACGTTTATCTCATAATATCTCACACGAGTCATATTTTCAGTACCAGGGAACTTTTGTGCCTGAAAATATAATATAATAACGGCCCTAACCTTCGCTACTATCGCCTTTTGTTTAATTCCACTCGTCCGTCTCGAGGGGCTCCAGAGTCGCGAGCGCTCTGTCCTCAGCCGGGATGGGACGTTAACCACCTCGGCCAATGCTGCTGCGGAGCCTCAAACCAGTTTTTCGTTACTCAAGATGCGTCGCGCGAGATGCCACATCAGACGTCTTCTAACACATCGTATTCTGACAGAAAAGGAAAGTTTAACCCTAGTCCACGCAATCACGGACATGACAAATTTGTATTGGGCATAAGCTGAGTACTGATTAGCTACCTGTACATGACTCCAACTCCGGATTACACTTATATGTACTGAAGGTAAATAAACTCTTTAGCAGTGATGGGCTGAAGCTAAAAAATGATATCATTTAAACATGTGCCTTTTGATTCCTGGAGCTATTTCCAATACTGGCAATTTTTACGTTGCGTAATTCCTACGTATGCCTAAATTTCTAGATTTCTTATACGAGTTTCCAGAAAACATCTCAGAGCTAAGTCAGCCCATTAACCGCTATATCGTACACTCGCGCAGAGTTAGCCGACGAGGATTTGGATGGTGACCGATATAAATTTTGTAAGTATGTGACTGCGTGGATATGGGAAAAAGATATCTACCTGGTATGACAATCAGGACTCAATGAGTTAGAGCTTTTGCCACAAACATATGAAGTCAATGAAATTTGTAATAATTCTATTGCATTCCTCTGCCAGCAGTTCTTTTGACCACCTATAACTAGTTACCGTATGTAAAGGGCCTTGCGCGCAAACAATTGCGTCTCAATTTGTATCCATACTCAGTACCGCACTGCTCACAACGTACGGTTCCCCTCGACACAGCGCTTTAACTATGCATAGTTCGACTACCGTTAGCCGCTCGGCCGTAATGCTCTACCCCCAATTGAAATGAGGCGTACGGAAGATACTGACCGTCAACGCGAGTTACAAGCAACCAAGTAACGCTCAATTTACCGACTTGTCTAGTCACGTATCAAAGGATCCTGGTGGATCCTTCTCCCACTTGATTCTACTAACTAGTTCAGTAGCTTTCTGTGACTACCGAGATCATCTTCAGAGCCGTCATATGGTAAGCAGGCGCTTCTCTTTTCACCCCGTAACAGAAGCCAGACCAGGACCATGACCAGGGTTAAGGCCAAAACTTCCAGCATCCAGAAGAAAAAGACGGTCAGGACCTTTTATGCTAAGAGGCCGAAGAATTTGTTGCAATGCTGGAACGTTCACCACCACCCTGAACCTTCAGCAACATTGAAACTAACATCTCTCCGGTTCGGATGTGCATCGCGGTTACGAAAATCTCCCTGCGGAAGAATCCCAGACATTAGATTCTTGTCTCCTTTTTGCAATACCTGCTACGCCCTAGAACCCAACATACTAAGAAATATTCTAGGGATGAACCAAAGGATAAGCGGATCAGGTCTCGGCTCAAAACCGTCAGAAAAGAGCCATCATTAGGCCGATATCCGACACACGCTCTACGTGGCCTAGCTAGAGCCTTCTATGGATAGATACAGCTCGAATTGGACCAGCACCTTGTAAACAAAGAGACGACCGTCTACAAGCTCTTCTACATCGCTGACAAAAGTTAACAAATTGAAATAAATTAAACAATAAATTCTAGTCCTAGTATCTATCCAAATGTTTCGAATTTTTCTTACCGAAAATATACAGTATTTTTTAAAAACGGTTATAATAAAATTTCTTGTTTTAATCTTGTAATAGCATGTAAATTCAAAAATAATTTAGAATTGATTTTTTAACATTTTATGTATGAAGGTGGAAAAACTACCAGGAGGTGCCATCGAAGACAGTTGCGTTTTAAGAGGTATCATGTTAAATAAAGATGTAACCCATCCGAAAATGAAACGTTATATTATCAATCCCCGCATAATAATACTGGATTGCACGCTAGAATATAAAAAAGGAGAATCACAAACAAATGTTGAAATTCTAAAAGAAACTGATTTTACGCGGATGCTAGAACTAGAAGAAGAATATATTAAAAAAATTTGTAATGATATTATTTCGGTTAAACCTGATGTAGTTTTCACTGAAAAAGGCATATCTGATTTAGCTCAGCATTATCTACTCAAAGCTGGTATTTCAGCCATCCGTAGAATCAGAAAAAGTGATAGTAACCGAATAGCCCGAGCTTGTAATGCAACCATTGTTAATAGAACTGAAGAAATACGAGATGATCATGTTGGAACTGGTGCAGGATTATTTGAAATAAAAAAATACGGTGATGAATATTTTTGTTATATTACTAAATGTGAGAATCCTAAAGCGTGCACTATTATTCTACGTGGTGCAAGCAAAGATATTTTGAATGAAGCGGAAAGAAATATACAAGATGCTCTGCATGTCGCTAAAAATTTGTTGATAGAACCAAGACTTGTTCCAGGTAATGTACATTACTTTTCTTTTAATCTGCATTTTCAATTAATGACATATTTTACGATAATATTGTTTACAAAGTTTCATTAAATAATTATCACTGAGCAATAGCTTTAAACTCCTGTGTCCAGTAACAGTATTTTACGGTGAAATTATAATGGTATTATGTATAATAAAAGGTCACATATTTTTAATTTATTGCTTTAGTTGTAATGGTGCTGACAATATCTTTCTTATGTCCGTCTCTTTCATTCTTTTCTACTTTCATCGTCTTAAAAGAATCTTAAGACGTGATAAAGAATGAAGAGAGATATGAATCCACAGCTCATACTGTTACTAATAAGCACTGGTGTATTATGTAAAGATTGAAAGTATGAGGATAGTTATGGTTGTGCATAAAAAAAAAATATTACCACGCCACGAGTAGTTGACGTAACTAATCCAGCCGTCATTGTCCTTTGTTATTATACACACTGTTGACGATTGCATCTCTATTACGGTGAACCATCCCTCGGACAGCTGCGAGAGCTTCGCCAATTATAATTTCGTCTCTGTCGCGCGTGCTCCTTGTCGATCACTCTACGCATGATGTCACCTAAGGTTTCCAGTCTTTTTACACGGTCCGTCCATGCTACTTTTGTGATGCGCACCACTGATCGCGGACCTTTTCCTTTCCGGCGCAAACTCTTTACAGGTGCTCGATTTTGTCCAAAATTTAAGAAAGCGGGCGATACTTTCATCGTGGCTAGCACCTCGGTGATCATGGCTTGCCGGGATTCGGAGAGGTGCTTTAAATAATCGTGCTTTATGAACATCATTATCATCGTCTACAGTGTTCCGTTCGCTTACTCGACTAGATTCGCTTGCCGGTGGTACGGTGGTGTCGTGATATGCTTTTTTACATTCTCGTCCAGAAACTTCGTCAACGTCTTGTCGTGGAATTCACGTCCATCGTTTGTCAACAAATTGTAACGGAGTCCTCAAGCCGTCCTACACACGGGCAATATGTTAGTAAACAGCGGTGAGCCGGAGAAAACAAAGCGCCGATCGCCGGATGATTGCTGGCTGCGAGCTTTGATAGCTTAGTTTATCTTATATTATATCTATATATTACATACCTTGGTTGGCCTGCAAGCCGCCAAACGCCTCCGAGGACTACCACCGGACGGTCCTAATTGCACCAGCCGACGGAAAGCGGACGGAGAGTTCGGGTCGAGGCAAGACCCCTCGCGGCGCTGCCTATGCCTCTCTGGACGGCTTGCGAAACAGTGTAGGTGAGGAGCTGCGCGCCAGACCGGAGAAAACGTCCAGGCGGAGAATATCCGCCCGGGTGCGAATAAATATGATTTTTGCCCCAGAGCCCCGAGTGATTATTGTCGTGATTCCCCTCCCTCCACGATCGCTACCCGCATCGACCGCCGCGAGGCTAAACGCCCGGGTCTAGCTCGGCCGGGTCCTCTTCGGGGCGTCCTCGAACCTGCGCGGCTGGCAGGAAGGCGTGACCGGAGAATGGCTGGTGCTCCGGGCCCCTCCGAGGCACATCGGTCTCGGAGAGGAAGCATCATGTCACAAGTTTCACTGCTATATTTCCATGACCCATCGAGCCGATCGCCCCACGGGATCTTTAAGATTTTTCATTTTTAAACACTGATTCGTTCACGCTACGAATTCACAGTTGTAGTTCATCTATAGCATAGTTGCTAGCATCGCATCTGAACCGTCAAGAGAAGTCAGTGCGGGCACCAGGGACCTCCCTTTCCGAGGTTTTGCAGTAGTTTTTCCTGAGCAGCGACCGTGATCACGCCTATCCCTATTACCGGCCTCTTTTTACTGGTGGCCAGCTCCCCAGATTCTCCAGCACGTGTGCGATCGACCCCGAAGAGACATGCCGGACCACGTCAAATTGATCGTCGACTATCTTCAACAGCCGAATAAGTGTGACGAGGAATTGGGGAAAAAACGTCAAGCAAATATACTCAAATTAACACTGGAAAAAGCTTTTTTGGCACGGCTCTAACAATATCCGCCCCATCCCTTATGTTTTACGAAGTGGAGATTTGTAATAAGCTTACCCATTATAACGTATCGTTCGTATTTGACGACCAGTGGGATCTTGAATCTGGCCTACTCCCGATAAGGCGCTGGTAGCATATCCACCACTGGGCAGCCTGTCCCTGAAGACCACTTTCGTAAGTGCAGGTCTAGGAGCTTGTCGCGAGCTGGTACGGTCAGGCCTGTTACGCACATTTGTGGAAAGTCTCCAGATATTCGTATAGTGCTTCTCAGAAAGTGGACATTACAGTATTGTTAGGCTATCCGAGTTTCTATGCTTTTGTAACTACTTTTTTTAGTTTTTGTTACTGTTTTTATGATGATTTGCTAGTATTCGTACTTATGTTTTTACTACTATCGTTATAACATACTGTTTGCTCTTCGATAAAACTCTTTTAACAGCAGACGCAGTAGCCTGATAGTACTGTACAGAGATAATGGAACAAATTTTCGCGAAGCGAGTATTGAACTAGCCGAAGTTTTCGACAAGATGAATAAAGCTACACATCGTACCCGAACACCCTCACCAATGATATTCAACTTCGCTCGGTACAAGTACCACAAAGCTTGCTCACTAACAGCGTGCACAACGGTGGATTTTCCCTCAACCGAAAGGAAACTCCGCCGAAAATATACACTTCATTGTAAAAATTAAGTTTAAAGTACGGAAATTATTTAATAAAAAGTATTAAATAATTTGTAATAAAAATAATGTCAGTTTCCTCCAAAAATGCTGCATGATCTCCACTGTTAAATTATCGATTAAAGACAACAAGCATTCATGTGCTACAAAATTTACATAAATTAAAAACTAAATAAATTCTCAATCTTGAATTAATAATCTAATATTACCATTACATCGTTTGAATACTATTCTCTATTTTAATTTTTTTTCATGTTAAATAAGGGTTGTTCGACCCGATTACAGTCTACTTTAGGATCTCATGAATCCTCAAATAAATCTCTACCCGTCAGTAAGATAGATAAGACGTTTAGTGCCGAATGTATCGAGGATACGGTAGGGACACTTATCGTCTGAATATTAATTAATATGTCTGAGTATAACAACATCTAAATAGAATAGCGTAAAAATCCAGTAAAGTCAGCGAAACATTCTCATAGAAATATTGTAAATGTACGCGCTAGTCCGTCATTAGTTTTTTAATTTTAAATCGGTGGAAAACATTATATTTTATTTTCTTACTTTGTTTGTTATATGAAAACACTTAAATGCTTAAAAAATGATAATCTTTTTATTACTTTCAGGTGGAGGAGCAATTGAAATGGCAGTCTCTCGTAAGCTTATTGAAAAGGCTGCTGAACTTGATGGTATAGAACAGTGGCCTTACAAGGCAGTGGCACAGGCATTAGAAATTATACCAAGAACTTTGGCTCAAAACTGCGGTGCTAATACTATTCGAACATTAACTGCTTTAAGAGCTAAGCATGCTGTAGGAGATATTACGTGGGGAATCGATGGCGAGTCCGGAAAATTAATTGATATGAATCACCATGGGATTTGGGAACCACTGTCCGTAAAATTACAAACGTATAAAACAGCGATAGAAACAGCTATCCTTTTATTACGAATTGATGATATTGTTTCTGGGAGCAAAAACAAGAATTCTGAATCTAATAATCAATCTAACCATGTTTTAGATGAATGCGTAAAAGAATAATAAAGAATTATGAAAGTCGTGTAAAACAGACTATAATCATTTTATATTCACAGCAAAATATCATAAATATCTCCTTAAAAATGTCTCATTTTCATAAAATATGTCATAAATAAAAGCCAATAAAAAAGCGATATGCAAACCGAAGTACTCTGAAGGTATATTACATTAATTCATTACCTGTTCTCTAAGTACCTATGGCAGTGTGATACTGAAATATAGAATAATAATTATGGTTGAATGAGACCTACTAAGTACCTTTTGTTTGTCTGTCCATTTAACTCTTTGGCGTAAACTCCTGAACTATTTGTACAGTCGTGCGTGCAGACTGGTTTAAAGATAGATAAATTTTATTTGTAAGTAATTTACAAAATATTGCACAAAACACACATTTATAAATGTAACATCTTAAGTCTACTTGTGAATATAATTATACACTATCACAGCATAAGTCAAATCACAGATGTAGCATAGTTTTGGCATAAATATTGCTTGTATTTTTCTTATTATCTATCAGTCGAGGCACACAAGTACGGTTACATATACATATGATAAAGGAAATGAAATGATATACACCCACATACAATGAGTGAAATGAATATATTTACAATATGAAGTGAAGGATGAATACGCACATACTCGTGACACACGCAAACAACTAAATGTAGGGCACAAATTAAAACAAAATTATGAGGAAAACTGACTAGAATAATCTATTGTGATGTCACTGCTCCATCACTAGCCTCCTGAAGCGAGAAAGAGAGGAAGCATTCCTTATGCAGGATGGCAGTCCGTTCCTCAAATGAGCGCCTTGGACAGACAAAAATCTAATTCCGGTCTCGGTGCGCATCCGCGAAACAGAAGCCTCTTTAAGTTCACCCTTAAGTGGTCGATCAGATGCGTTAGAAGAGAACATATCAGCGAGATATCCGGCTTATGCAGCCGTAAGATCTTGTAAATCTGTAAGCAAATAAAATATTCCCTCCAACCGTCTACTCCCATCCAACCCAATCAAATCCTGAAGGGGGTAATATGATCTGTAACATGCCGCGATCTCTCCTTGAAGGAAATTGGAAACCTTTCCACTCTCGCGCGGTTGAACTCGAGTCCGTTGAATTTCTATTTAATGGGCCCAAGCGGACTCGCGAACTGCTTGTCATACATGCAAGGTAAGCTCTCGCTTAGTTATCTAACTCCCTTACCCCCTCATCATAGTCCCTAGTCTAATGTTTGTTTGTATGTTTTAGGAGCAGTAGGCCTGATACGGGCCTGTGACAACGTTACAGATCATCCCACTTAGCATCCGTCACATACCGCACACAAGAATTTTGTGAGCGTTCTAGCCTTATCCTTAACTCGAGGGACGCATCTAAGTAAACAATAGAACAATAATTAAAATGAGGAAAGACCAGTGAACGCACCAGCTGGGCACGAAGAGCCTCCGTGAAATTCTGCCCTCCCGGAGGCCGTGAGTCGATGCGCCAGGGATGCTTGACGGACGACAGACGAGCCGTCGACATTCACGTACAGGGTGAAGAAGGAGCCAGAACTTCGTACTCGCTTGCTTGATCATGCATTTGCCGAGCGCCACTGAGCCGCTCCACCTGTTCTGAGGAATACCGGTGAATTAACAGGGAAAATTTGAACGTCATATCCGGCCTCAGCATAACCTTGGGCAGCTTTAGTATCGAGGCAAGGCTAAATGGCCCTTTTGTTTGGTCGTTTGACCCTCATTTCACCCGTTACGCAGCGCAGTGCAATTCCATCTCGGTCGATAGCACGGTACGTACCGCAATTATAATTTCACCCGTTAGGTGGCGCGGATCATGCTACACGGCACATGAGCAAGCGGCTATGCTCGCTCAACAATGCGGTGTAATTTCTAGCGCACATTTGCATCACACAAATTATACGATCATCCTAAAAATGCACCAACTCTGATACCCTTATCTCTGCTGTACATGCTGTCCGAGAATCTCAGCAATATGAAACCTTAGAGGATAAAAAGATCGTGCTCCGTGGGAACTGTTGCATCGTCAACCATACAGTGTCTGTTGGGCGTTTGAATAGTAAAGATCTTAAGAAAGGTCAAAGTCGACAATACATATTTTGTTTGTATTTTAACATAATTAGTGCTGTGCACAGGATACTGCGATGCTGCTAAAATTCCAATTTAGTAAAATTTTGAGCAGTTGATTAAGTTTATTAAGATTATTCACCAAGTTTGAAGGCCATCTGTAAACAGAGACTCGCCTAGGATCGTGAAGAAGAAAGTAAGTCTTTGAAACTTCCTACCCTTTCTTATGTACGATTGATCGAAACGAAAAAGTAAGAATTAAAGTTTTAGAAGAAAGACAAATTAATTTACTAGCAGAATGATGGACCGATTCACCTTAAGATTATTCATATGGCGTGATGTGATCCCCACTTAAAATAGGTATAATGGCCTTAATTCGAAAGAGTTATTACTTAATCGGCTAAGCACATGCTACCAATAAATAAATCGAAATTATAAGTATGCGAATGAAATAAAGCCACTATTAAATAAATTAAAAGAACATGTACAATTAAATAGCAAGACGCAAATTTAATTGCAATGAAAAATACTTTTTACAAAGATGTCGCGAGAAATACTTTTATTAATGGCATAAAAGTATCCTACTATTCTCGTCTCATACATTTTGATTTAGAGGATATTGAAGCCAGCCTATAGTGTCGAATATTTGACAATCACGAACAGAAAACAGTATTTCTGAATTTTGCAAGAGAGAGAAGCTTAACCTAAGTCGAACATTTTTGGAAACCCAAAGAATACAAACCCATTTAAATCTGTACATAATATAACAAAAGGTACACACGCACTTGCTTTTGTACCTGGTCCTTTCATGGGTGACAATTTTATTTACTAGCCTACGGTGATCTCCTAGGAGTCGGTAGCTCTGGTTGTTTCGTTTAGCCTCCTCCCCGTTTCCCATAGGATCTCTTGGGTCCTTTGTGTAATTGGGAAAGTGTGTTTAAACGACAAAATTCAACATTTCCTCATCCGATGTTGCATATTTTCCATTCGATAATTTTAGCGTTTCAAGGAGGGCCCTCGGATTCTTAGATATAATTCTATTCATCCTATCCACTTCCTTGCCTTTTTGGGTGCTCTCACAGAAGCTTCTCCAGCTATCCTGTTTAGCATTCCTTAGGCTCTCTCTGTACTTGTCCCTTAGTTCCCTATGTTGGGTCAATAAGGTTTCTGTACCTTGTTTCCTGGCCCTTTTGAGGGAGTGTTAAACCACCTCTCAGACGACTCAACTTTTCGATCCACCAACAGACCTCACCCTTTTGTCTGGTTCGTCTAATTTGGCAGTTGCGTTCATAGGCTTGTACGATTCCCCCATTGAAGGTTCGTGCTGCTTCCTCAAGATATTCGCTTTCGGAAAGAACTTAATAGTTCTCCCATCTCCTGCATATATTTGCTCCAGTCGATACGCTTGGGGTTCCTTACCTATTTGGGTTGGACTGCCTTGGGATGGCCGATTGAGAAGGTAATCAAGGAGTAGTTTGATAATGATGATTCATTGCTTACTTCCCACTTCCTGATTAGATTCGCAACAGTTGTTGATGCTAACATCAGGTATATTACCTCCGTTCTAGACACATTCATTATCTCTAAATAGGTGTTTGCGCGAAATTCTAGAAGTTTAGCTCCTCGCATTTGTGTCGGTGCTATCCCACATTCGAACGTGAGAATTTGCATCACAACCGAGAATAAACGGCAGCTTTTCTTATGTGCAGTACTCGACTAGCCTTTTCAACTTGCTCTGTGGGCTTGTCCTTGTCGTCGTAGGGTAGATAGGCAGAGACTATCACTTGTCGCCCTATGCCATCTAAATTCGTTGTGACTGCCACCAGATCTCTTTTGCAGAGATCAAGCACGACAATAGTCAAGAGATTGGTGACCTCGGTCTCCGTCAGGGTACCGCTCGCCACCTACCTGATCCGTGCAGGGCCGGGCTGATGACTTGCTGTGCTCTTTCCGGACTGCCCCTTATGCCGCTTGCTGGCCTGTGAGTCAGAGGGCGGGATTTTGTTGACCCCTTGTCGCTTCTTCTGACCCACTTTCAGCTCCTACCCTGGGGTTGCGAGATCACTGGGATCGGCTGTCTCGCCAGCTTTTCTCTCGTCGCCCAGCCTCCTCCTCAGCGACCCACACATCCTCTTCTTGGGTGCTGCTAGGGGTACACTTTTTGTGCTTCCCGCCTACTGAGGGGTCTGTGATTCAGAAGGGTTGTGGGGCAGACGCGCCTCTATGACATGCCCAACCTTTTGGGTACCACTCTGTACCACTTCCTCTTCCTCTACCTTATCTAGTGTATTGACTGTAATAAATATTTAATACCCCCAAATTTGAAATAAATTATTTAACAGACGTACCAGAAAAATTTACAACGACGAAGGTGAACTATCGCAAAGAAATATAAGTAAAAATAAGAACACATATGAACATAGAAGAAAAAGAAAAAATCATATTGTTGTGTCATAAGTACGAAAATTGCTATTAGGAGAGAAATTATCATAAACCAATACAGTTTCGCATAACATAAGTACAAAAGATAATCATTCTATTTATGTGAAAAAAGGCAGATACCCGTATCAATTGAGAGGAAATAATACAAGAGCAACTGAGACAATTATTAACGACCATATAATTCAATCAAGTAATTCACCATATTGGTCACCTGTCTGAATCGTGCCAAAAAAGGAAGATACTAGTGGAAAGAAATGGAAGATGGCAATAGATTACCGAAAACTTAACGATAGAACAATTGAAGATAAATATTCATTACCAAGAATGAAAATTTTAGAAAATTTAGGCAAATGTACCTATTTTAGCACATTGAACTTAAGAGAAGGTTTTCACCAAATACGATTAGACAAAAAATCTATAGAAGAAACAGCATTTACGGTTGAAAACGGACATTACGAATTTTTAGATCACATTATAATACCGAAAGGAATCAAGCCAAACCCTAATAAAATCGAAGCTGTATTAAAATATCCAATTTCGAGAACGTAATAGGAAATAAATTCATTTTTAGGATTAAGCGGTTACTATAGAAAGTTTATAAAAGATTATCTAAAAATAACAAAACCATTCAAGAAAGCACTTAGAAAAGGAGAGACCATAGACTATCAAGAAACAGAATATGTTGAAGCATTTAAAAACTAAAACAAATAATTACGAATACACCTGTATTAGCATATACCACTTTTTCTAAAACATTTGATATTATCTTAGATGCCTCGAATGTTGGCATTGGGCCTGAATTGTTCTAAAAGAATAGCTTATACCACGCTATTCAAGAACACTAAATTCTGCAGAGTAGAATTATTCAACAATCGAAAAAGAATTATTGGCTATTCTAAAAGCCTGTAGATATTTTTAACCATATATTTATGAAAAAGGTTTGTTATCGAAACAGTCTACAAACTGCTTATTTGGCTCAGTTCTCTAAAAACACCTAATGCTCGATTAATTCGATGGAAAATGAAACTTGGATATGATTACGAAATTAGATAGGAAAAGTAGAAGAAAACTATGTAACTGACGCTTTAAGCAGAATAGAGATTAACATTCAAAAAGAGAATGACGACTCGCTCTCTATGATATCAAAAGCATCTAATGTTGCACTCCGTACATTCCACGATCTTGATGAAATATTAGATGCTGAAAAGATGACCATTTGCACTGCTGATGAAGATTCAATTTTTTCGCTATCCACAATGGAAAAAATATTAAAAAATATTAATTACAGCATAATAACGAAATCTGTAAGAGATTATGATGTAAAATAAATAAAGATAAGCTTGAAATTGAATATATAGTCAAAATCAATGAGAAAGATGTGAAAAAACAGCTACTTAAGTTTTTTAATGAAAATATTCTACGCGATAAAAAATATAGAATATATTTCGGTGATGAACAATAAAATATTATCACTTACAGAATACTAAGAAACACTAAAATAAAAAATAAGAATTAATTACCTATACGCCTGATCGAAATAATTTTATGAAAAAACTTGAAAAATATCATATCACTGTACAAAAAACACAACAGAATTGAGGAAACAGCGGCTTATTTCAAGAGGATATTCAAAATTACATAAACCAATGCGAATTATGCCTAGAACATAAATGCGAGAAAAAACCTTACGAGACACAAACCTATGGCCCCGTTATTGTTAATTATCCGCTTTAACATACAAACATTTTCCATATCAAAAAAAAAATTTTTAATCATAATCGATATATTTTCTAAGTGTGCTCGAACTTATTATTTACCATATGGAAATGCTACTACTTTATTAAATAAATTAAGACATTTTGCTTCTTACAATAATTTCCTAGTTAAAATTACTACAGATAATGAATGTAAGTTTACATAAAATTGAGTATCATCAAACCACTATTAACAGACATACGTCAAATGGACCTATAGAACGATTACATTCTACTTTAAGAGAAAAATTAAGTATTTTGATAGATCAAAATCCTAGAGAAACAGTGCAAAACGATATGACAACGGTTATCCTATGTATAATCAAAGTAATTATTCTTCTATGAATTTTACACCATTTACTTTTTTAACACGGAAGATACGAAGAGCTACATAAACACGTTATTGATCCAGAAGCAGGTACAATGAAATTCGGAAAAATGAAATTTTCCGACCTTTCTATGATAAACTATATAAAGACCAGATAGAACAACAGAATTTGTCTGAAGAATTGGTAGAAAATTTGCAAAATAAAGAAATTTACATTAAAACTCACCAACATCAATGTAACAAAACGGTACTTCGTTACCAGAAATTACTTGTAGAAAAATAAAAAGGCCCTTTACCAGAGTGCTATATACATGGTGAATCGCATCGTTATAATTTAAGAAGTGCTAAACGACTAAGAAAAATCCCCTTGCAGAATGCTGAAGACGGAGCTGATCCTGCTACTAGTGATAATACAGAACAATCTAATCAACAAAATTGAACAAACTAGGATGCATTTGTTAAAAAGTTACCCGTGCAAAGAACTTTGTTAAACTATCATGATTTATTAGAATTTCGTTTCGCTCAAGGATAAATCACATTATCCTCTAACTACATTATTTATACTCTAAAAATCCCGATCCTAAATCCTATTGAGTTCTCTATCATTCAAAGACTTGCTGTAATCAATAATAATAATCAGAGATTACTATCACACCTTAGATATTAATTGGGACATCAATTAAACTATTTGCAAATAAGTGTCAATTGAGTGAAAAAAAAATTATTTATGCAGTCAAGTTATCACAGAAGTAGCCAACCCGATCATAATTGCGATGACGTCTCTTATGATATTAACATATAAACTGTCGGAAAATTCGGCACTAGCGCAACCGATGACTATCTTGGTGAAATAAAACAATCTGCTCTCATACCACCTTTAATCATTAAGGACCATCGATTAAATTTTGAGCCATGGGAAATGCTAACTATACCTATGGCAACACATCCATCACTTAAAATTGAATCTTATACCTCTACAAGTTCAATTACGCATGTATTGCTTTTTTTACTAATTACGTCTATCTGTTTAATAAACAAACAAGAATTGTCAAGAACGAGGACGTCTTTGAATTTGGATAGGAAGTTATATGATTATCCTAAGAATGCATCGACTCCGACTTCGCTATCTTTGCGATGCATGCTCTTCGAGGATTTCAGCAACATAACACCTTTGACAATAAGAAAATCATGCCTCCGTGCGAGCGGTTGCACCGTCAACGAGTCGATCTCTGTTGGGCGTTCGAGTTGTAAAGATCTTAATAAAGGCCGAAAGAGTATAATGTATATTTTGTTTATACTTTAATTGTATTGAACCCATACCATTAACATAATTCGCGCATCTCAGCTCAGTGAAAACATAGTGGCTTTTTTCGCAGTCTCGATCTCCGGTATCGACATGCGGTTCATCGTCGACTGCATGCGAGTGCAATCAAATTTTTTTAACTATTAGAGCAGGCGCAACTTCGTCCTTATTTTTCGTCAGTTAGATCGACTTTTCCCGCGAGAATTGAGATTTATATCTACAGAAGACTCGATTGAGGTGGGTTGTAGTTGACGGATTGCCGGATTCTTCCCAGAATTCCACTGTATTTTGCCATATCTCGTGAACTTAACACAATAATTCGTTGATATTTATGTGATCGAGGAGGTCTACAGTGATCGAATCAAATCGAACTGTTCTACAAGAAGATGACGAACCGGACGAAAGACGGTTGCTGCATGATCAGGCTCCCCTTTAAACCTGAGGAGGGCGAACTCAGCAATATATTAGCGCGCGCAAGCTTATAAATTCTTGTCAAGCGTGAGTTTCGACCCAACAAATATGGCAAAGTAATAAGCGAATATCTTGGTCTAGGACGCAAGGCAGTGGTGGCGGGTAAGATTGACGATGGCTATTATCTTCTCTTCTTCTATATTCTTCAATATGTTCTCTATTCTTATAGTCATTGCTTGAAGTTTAGGCATCTAGTGCATTTAGTGCAGTCAGCCAGACTAAATTTTTTATAAAACATTTTATAAATCTAACGGCACGTTTTGCTGCTAATATCTTGGATAGATTTAAACATCTGATATTACAGGCGTATCTGATGAATTGACCTGAAATATTTTTGAGTCTAATTATTTAGGAACCCGTCCATTGTGAAACACTTTCAAAAGCTCACTTCTAGATTCTCCCTTAAATTCCCCATTATATATTAACAGTTTAGAGTTTATTATTATTTTCATATTTGTTTAAAGGATTAGATTTCCTGTGCTACCCGTACGTCCCGATGACAAGGTTATTATTCTGATATGATTCCTATTCCTTCTGTCGTATCCTTGTATTTTATTTTCAACATTTGATTATTTACATTTAAAGACGCTCATATATTTGTTCATGTTAGTTTCGTAAAGTAAGTATTTTTTATTTCCATTATTTTATGTCGTAGTTCGCTAAATCGATAAAATTGCTGTTGATTTGTTGGAGTTTGCCTGAAACATAGAGACAAAAATACATATTATACTTATATAATAATAATTAATAATTCTATTATATTTGTTAATCATATCTGATTCTTGGCTGCTGTATCTAGATGACAGAGGTTGAATCTGTAAGAAAGTGACTGAGCATTAGTCGAGTGTCCATTTAACTTATAAAACACAACTTATTTAGATGAGCTTTTATTAGCTATGATCAAAATTACATAAACATATACATAATAATTTTTAGAACACGATGAAAAAGGTATAAAGTCAAAAGGTTAATTAGAATGAAAGTTATGGATAAATATGTGTTATTTAATAGCTGTGTGTATTGACATGAATGTAAACAACAATTAAAATTTCATATATTTCGTTAGTAAAAAAATTGAGAATTAAAATATTAGTTGAACGTTAATTTATATTATCATTGTTAAATTAGAATGAGACTACATTAGTAGATCAATTTTAATTGTTGTTAATTTAAAAAATGTATTGTACGGGTACCGCGTTCCGTGTTTCGCAGCTGATGCTCTATATCCTGCACTAGCCATTGACTCCTGTTAGTACTTCAGATTCAAAAAATATACACAATATTTTTCATGCTTGGAGAAGCCAGGGAGAGGAAACCTCAAGGGAGCCGAACATAAGTAAGGCGTACTTTTAGGTGTTCCTGACCGGATGCAGCTGACAATATACAGCTTTCGCTATGCAAGATTCAAAACGATGACAGTTTCTGCGGTTACCTTTTTGTATTTTTGAATGCACCCGCAACATGCCGCTTAATTAAGACCCTAGTCGGCCCCGAAGTCGAACCTCATGTAATCAGCTACTTAAATGGTTCACCCAAATGCAATCATCAATAAAAGTATTCTTAATTAAGTTCATGTGAAAAAAGAAAGAATGGCTTTGGAAAAAGGACCAAACTAAAGATTTCGAGTCTTTGAATGCAGCATCGTTTGAGGCTCCGATGCTAGGCTTCTCGATTTTTCGAAACTCTGCAGAGTTCAAGAATGCTATTGGCACCCTCTTGACTGAGGAAAACGAGGACGAAGACGAGTGCCCCATAGTGTATGTGAGCCGAATTCACAACACGGCAGAAAAAAATTAAACGGCTACGCAAAAAGAATGCCTCGTCCTGCTGCTATATTTAGAGACCTATGAGTTCGTGGCCCACATGGAATACAGTGTTCTACAATGGGTCAAGATTATGAAAGACCTCACAGACCACAGGCCGTCTGGCAATACAGACTCTGGAAGTGGAACTTCCAGAGCGATTACACTAAAGGCTCCTTAAACAATGTCCCGGATAAACTTTCGAAAGAAAATTTTCAAGATATCTCGATCGTCTAAAAAATGTCCAGCAAACGACCTTGATAGACCAGCGTGTAATGGAGAGTTGAAAAGTCCATGGGGAATGGTGATAGTGGATCTTATCAAGTTCCCCTAATGTTAACACCAATACCGATACGTAGCCGTATTCGAGGACTTGTTTACACGCTGAGTAGAGCTGAAACCCTTGCAAGTCATTACCGAGCAACCCACTTCGTCAATCGGTACTAAAGTACTGATTGTATAAATGGACTCATCCAGTATAGGCATAGGTAATACAGACATTCATCATCTAGGACGACCGAAAGCTGGTCATAGCCTAGGAGGGCCGCTTGATTGTTACGGTGGCGGAGATTCGAACTATGAATGAACGGTGTACAGAACGAGTTATGACGGAGGATAAGGCCCGATACGAGACTGCGCAAAGACGAGACTCCTCGAAAAGCGCCGATCGCTTACGAGGTGAGACCATATGAAGGCCCGAATGCCGGGTAGGCTTCACCGAAAAACCCCTTCATTTTAGCTCTGCGGTATTCTGCAATACCTTTTACGGGCGATAATTACCGGAATTTAATGTTGAGGGGCCAGTCGGAGGGCCCGGGGACGATCTTTTGAGCGTGGGACCGGAATACTGCTTGAAAGCGCCACTATTGCAAGCGGTAAAAGTTCGGAACATAGAGACCGCGGTCCGACTTCCGCCGCTAACTCTACGACCGGTGCAGTCGATATTTAGTCTGCTCATCGGGGCCGCGTCCCGTCCACGACCAAGCACTCCGCGCACACGCCGGAAGTTTCCCTCCCAAGCTCACTCACCGGTGATGTCCCTGGCGATGTTCCGCTCGCTGGATTGGAGAGCGGCGTTTAATTTTAAATTAATCTCTGATACTCTAAAAAGAAACAATTTAGCTTTTATCCAGTCTTTGAAGACAACTCAGATTCCATTTACAATTCTGATATTCTACTCATTATTGTTTAATATTTTTATGAATTAATTCATTTTTTTTTCTTTTTCCGAGTCGGGGATCACTTCGAGAAGAGTCGACTTCTGTGATAACTGCATCATATTATAAGGGTAGTTAGTATATTTGTCTTAATATTATGTATAAATATAATAATACATAAATAATTAATTAAACTTTTTTTACATTTTAGTACATTTACTCATTGTAAATAGCAACGTGGCACATTTGACGAAGAATTGGTTTCATCATAATTGAATAAAAGCAGCAACAAACCAGAAATTACGTATTCATTGCACAAATAAAGAGTTATTAATAATAATTTGCATGTAATTCTGGTTTTATTTGTTTTATTCTTTATTTTAATAGGAAATGGATATGTTTGTTTTTCGGGGGCACCACGGGAAGGCAACCAATACCACCCCCCTCTGAAACAAAAATCTACAGTAAAACGTATTAAATATTAATAATTTTACATAACAGCAACTTTTATAAGTTTAATTCGTACCTTCTTAGACTACAAATAAATCCTTAATGCTTCCTATTAAATATATAATTTTTTTACAATTTTTTTATACGATTATTATTAAACGAATTATAAAAACATTTATTTACATAACGATAGAAACTTATAGAACAAAAACATAGGTACATACAATAATTATTAATATTTACACTAAATTTATATATTTTTAATGATTTTTAATGTTTTATTTTTCGAACAAACTGTTACCTTATTAGTACTTTTTCTGGTCTGATTATGTTCACTAGTTTTAGAAAAAATTTTAAAACATTTATTCCTTGTAAACCAGTCCGAGAATTGAGTTCGCGTATAAGCTTCAACAAGTTCTACTAATTGAGATAACAGATTTCTAGTATGCCATATATTTTTATAACAAAGATTGGATGCTCCTAATTGACAATTTATAATCTGAACGAAATTATCTGTTGATCTAGTTAAGTACTCAATAGTTGTATGAGTTGATGCTTCTAAAAGATCATTAATTTCTTGATTTTCTTCTAAACTGTATTCTAGTTCTTGTATAGCAGATAAAGGTAGTGGACTTGCGTTTTGAGATGAAACAATTTCGAAAATAGAATTGTCTTCTGTAGAATTCGTGTTACCTCGTTTACTCGTATGAATAAAATCTGTAGATAAAATATGTCTGAAGGATAAGCGATATATTCGACAAGTAGGATTCGAATTGAATCCTCCGTGACCGCGAAGTTTTGAATGGACATGCTCTACAGAATCTTGATTACACAAGCCTGTTGCAAGTTGAAATTCGGGAAAAACTAATTTGATGTCCTGATATAACTGTACTAAAGACTGGCCCGGCATAATAATCTAATTCATACACATGTTCTTTAAATGTGTACTTTTGCAGCTGATATTGTCACATATAGGCAGAATTATGTGAAGATTTCGAAAACGATCCTTAATCAGTGAAAATGTGCATGCAGTTATGACAGTCGCGAATTCAGCCAAAGCACTTTTGGAAACATTTGGCTGCAGCCCAGCTCAACATAAGAATGTGGCTTAGCAAATTGATAAACGTTTTCTTAAAAATGTGTATCGGTAGCTGATATTATACTTTGCCGAGCTGTAGCCAAAAGTTTTAAAAAAATGCCCTCGTGCCCAGCATAACTATGCGCTTTTCCCTGCTTGACGCTCATTTTCGGTGACTAAATCGAATTCTATCGCTATGTGACGGTATGAGCTGCAATGGTACACATTTAAAGAATACCGCTATTAATTTTTTAAGCTCGATTATTATGCTGGGCCGAGCCATAGCCGAAAATGTGAAAAAAATTAATTTTGGAATTAATAATGATCCGTTCACAAAGAACAGCAAATCTCCAATGAGACAGTGAGGCTGGTGTGATCGGACTTTTATATATTTGTTGATAAGAAATGAACGTCGTTTTCATAGATTTATTTATCGTTTTGACTTGTCGCCGCAGAAGGGCATAAAAGGTTGACCAAACCAGCCTCTGCGTCTCATTTCAAAATCGGAGTTCTTCGTGAACAGATCACAAGGTAATAAACCTCGTTTTTTGTCAACAGATTCGTACAAAAGAATGTATTTAATAAACTTAAAAAAATATGAACACTGTTCGGGATTACATATTGATGCGTATTTTTTGATCATATTAATGAGATATGAAGAACTCAAAAAAGTATTACAGGGAAAAATAGATTATAATAGAACTATTTATAACCTACTATTTGTGGTGGATCTTTCATTCACTGTGCGATGTAGTGATGATTCACTTTAATGTAGCGATCAATTTTTAGCTAGCGCAGAGAGTATATACTGAAAAACAGTAAAGTTTCACTTTTGAAATTTAAGAGAGGGCCGAAAGTTTAAAAATAAACTATGCGCTTTTTTGTAAGCTCATGCATTTTTCTAATAATACAAATGTTATTTTCATTAAAAATTATTATTTATAATATTGAGTTAACATTTGTAGCTCTTAGAATAATTCATTCTAAATTTTTTTTTGTCAGGGACCCGCGGCATATGTTTGGCCCTAACTGACGGATAGCTCTGGCTGCCAGCTTCAAGTTCATGCTAACAGATACTCAGAGACCAATAGGGAGCCTGGGTTCTGAGACCCCTGGTTTTAAAATGTTTCAAAAATATGATTAAATATAATTTTACTAAGAAATAAGTTTTTTTTTTAATTCTTTGGGTTGGGGCCCGGGCACCCTATTCATTCCTGGCTGGCTGCTAGCTTTAACTGCCAATTTCAGGTTTATAAATCTTAAGGAGCAAAAGATTATTTAACTTTCAGTATATGTTTAAAGCGATATTTAAAATATAATTGTGAAAATTTAGAATAACACTAATACAATTTTAATTTAAAATTAAAAAATTTTAAGATTAAGCAAGTTGTATAAAGTTTAAGAATTGAAATAAAATCTTTATTTTAATTTATACTTCAGTGTTATAAGATATTTTAAGCTTCATTACTACATCTTATTAATATTGAAATGTGTCATTATTAAAATCTTTTGAAAATCTGTTTAAGATGTTAAAAAAATTAATTTACGCAGAAATATTAAGTAAATATTTCGTACATTGAAGAACAAGGGATATTTAATCAATTAAATAATTATTTGTGTTTAATATTAAAACTAAATGTCTTTAAAGCCAACAAATGATAAACTTAGCCCTTCCAACATAAATCAAATAATAGCAACCTTTATAGACATAATATTTATCGAATTATTTCAAATGAATGTTACAACAATTCTTACTGACTTATTATTCTATCGACTATTTAAATATAAAAAACAATATAATTCTTTTTAGTAATTGCAATATATAAAAAAAAACTTGAATGTATTATAAATTAAATGGATAAATGCAATAAACATCAAAATATTACAAAAAATCCAATTATATCAGAATATATCAGAATTAATTTAACACAAATAAATAAATAATTTAACTTTAATACATGTGATTGAAAAAAAAATTGAAATTGTATGCTTATATTTACTTAAAAAAATAAATACGTACTTAAAGTTAATTCTACTATTAATATATATAATATATAATTCTAATATTAATATATCATATGAAGGGTTAATGAAAAGATTTACAACTAAGTGCAACATTTAATTCTAAACGATTCTTATTCATTCCTGGCTGGCTGCTAGCTTTAATATTAATAAATGCGTCTTTCGAATGCATTTTACGGGCGATAAATGATTACTTTGTATTAAAAACAATTACAGGATCGATCCTCAGATCGAGTATTGAATGAGGAATCTTAAATTGCTTAAATAAAGAGGCAATAAGTATTTTTAATTTGTTGATAACCGAGCGCATTTCGGTCTGTATAGTTAGGCACCTGCGCCGCAGTAAAGCAGTCACGGGCAGGTCGCGGCTGAAGCCTACGAAAGCTCGCGGAGAGTCGCAAATTCGCATGTCGACAGTCTACTGATCGGCTCCAACAATCGACTGACCAATACAGGTGATACGTCATTCACAGCTGCAGCAAACACCGCCGGCTACATGAGCGCGTTTCTTTGCGCGCGTTCACTCCTTGTATCCGATCGGAGCCGAGTTGGCTTTCGGTAAAGATCGGGTGTACCAAAGCAGACAAACAGCTCGCTCGCGCGCAGTCACGCACACAAACAGCGCCGGCCTTATGGACACGATTCGTCGCTCGCGGTTCATTCTTCCCTCTCCCTTGTTTCCCCTCATTACCCCTCAAGTGGACTGGCTTACGATTTCATCCGGGAGGGTGCGTATTACTACGGCGCATCGAAACTGGCGCTGGTCAGTTGTATTGTATCGGTGATCTCTCTATGCATCTCTGCTAATATTCCTTATTTGATCTCGGTTGATACGTCCAGAATTTGTTGATTTATATATGGCATATTCTACACATGGCATTCTATGTCTGTCGGTTTTCCATGTATAAACAATTTTGAATAAGACAACGTAACGTATGACAAAAATTATCTTAATTTCTTAAAGATTATCCAGTAATAATCGTGAAAATTATTATGCTTTTCTTACGTAGTTTGAAACTAGTTCTATGTCATAGAAATGATGTTTGCCTTACATTTAAATTTTTTTCTTATAAAAGGATGTTATATTCATACAATGTAAAACAGAATAGTGCCATCACTAATGTAAAGAAAATTATAAATCATTTTAATATTATTCAGAATTCTTCAAAAAAACATGTAAGATCTTAAGTTTTGGACATACACTAACGCATATATGTATATATTTATTCAGTAATTGTGCTGATAATGTAATGTTTTTAAATTGATTGCAAGTTGTTTTAAAGATTTTTTATAGTATTTTAACAACAATGTAAAAACTAAACAAATTATAGTAATAGTACTCAATTATACATTTATAATTTGTTTATGTAAATTTAGTTTAATTTTTTAAGCCTTTGTTTAAATTAAATATGTAGTATGAAATATGTAGTTTTAAACAAATAAAGTAGCAATTCAAAATATAATTTACTTTTCTTTAAAGAACATAACCAAAAATGTATTTTAAACAAATTTTAAAAGTTATATCACTTAATGTTTACTTAAATTAATATAATAGTTATTATTTAGTCATTTATATGTTAAAATTAAATAGTCTGAACTATAATAACTCCTAAGACTATTAAATACATGAAATTGTAAATGTCAATATAGTTTAATCTTTCAATATTCATTAATAAATTTTAATTTTTTTAGGCTAAATCTAGCAATATACTAAATTTCATGAGAAGATAAACAGCATCTTTATAATTAATTATAACAGAAAAATACATATACACATAAAGTTCATTTAGTTTAAGAAAATAGTTTAAGTAGCTAAAAAAAATTTTAATTCTAATTTATATTTATCCAAAACTATTTTGTCCATTTTTAATTATTTTTAATCAAAGTTTTTATATGTATCCTTGAAAATTAACATATTGATTTAATAGAACATGAATATATATATAATAAATCTGAAGTATAGTCAATCGTCTGCATTAATTCTGAAGTAATACTAATTATGCTCTTTTTCGATACAAAATTGCCAGAGGCTTGAAAATCTAAGGAAAAGTCTGATTAAAAAATAATTAATGTATGATAACTACAGATGAGAATGCAAGCTTCTGTTCAGGCCTAGTTGATAAATGCAATACAAGCTAATGCCAGACAAAATAAGGAAGTATTAGGATCTGCAGGCTCGCAGAGCTGTGAGTGTGACTTCTCCCCACATAGATCATTCCAATTAACTTTTAATATGGAAAAGTTTATTATACCCAAAGTATATGAATGAAATGAACATTATATGAAGAGCTATTTCTACAATAGATCAAATTTCAAGAGATTAACTTTACAAATCACTTAGTTACAATTAAATTAATGTAAAAATGGGTTTTCTTTTAATTGTTACCCTTAGAAAATGTTCATCTACAGTCGAGGGAAGTTAATACAACAAAGTAAGGTTGGATCTGGCTTTTTAGTCGCGAAAGCCATTGTTATTTTTCAATCGGCCATGTCTTTAGCGATATGCATCTGACGCTTTTACGCGAGGGGCCGTTCTCTCCGACACTCACTCAAAAGTATACAAAGAATCGACCGAGTGTTCACAAGTGTTTAGAAATGTTAGCAAAGGGGAAGAGCTACCAGAGCGACTGTGCGCTGAGCGTTCACGGGTGTTCACGACTATTTACTGATTGCTCACGAATGAATGAGTGCAAGACTGCATGTTAGCAATATTCTTCAACTATTTTGAAATTAAATAATACACTTCTAAAATACATTAAAAAGCAGCATTACATATTTATGCTGGTTTGAAATACATTGATATAATGTTTTGACTTTTTAAAAAAGTTTTTAACTTTTGAAGTACCAACGATTTCTTTAACGTGTATATATACCGTCATTCATTTCTTTTATCTTTTATTTTATTTATTTTATTTTTAATAACACAAAGAATCCTGATAGTTAAGGAGATTCTAACCCTTGCAGTTTTACCGATCGGTAATTACTTGAATCTGTAATTTAATTGCCGATCGGTAAAACACGAACCGTTAGAGTCCCCTTAAGAAGTTTAAGGCGTATGCTCTATTTTCTTTCTTTTTCGGCGCGCGGGTTCGAATCCAATTGAAAGCAATCTTTCTTTTTCTTTTTTAGAATATTTTTTATAGTAAGTTATTCACATTTTTTTGAAATTTATAAGTATTTAAAATACATATTAATAAACGCTTCAAATAAAATAAAGTATAAAATTACTGATAATAACAGTATTAATAACTAACAAATATAAATATTTTCAAATTCGGTTTATATTTTTAAATGATGTATTAAATGCAAATTATTTTGTTTTATAGAAAAATAATGTATCAGTTTAAATAATATTACAGTATATCATTTTATCTATACGCGCTGGCACGCTGGTGCACATATGAAGTAATCACTAATTTTAGCATGTGCATTTAGGGAATAAATTTAGTATAAATCGATTGTAATTTCATTCAGTTAAAAAAGGATTTTTAGACTCGTTACAAAGTGCAGTTGTAAGTACAGCTAGCCAAAGTGAAAGTTAAATTGACTCAACTCCGAATCGAATTAAATTCTTTTTCGCGGAAAGATGCGACCACGGGGTTCCTACAGGCGGAAATTATGTTGAGCAACGCGGGAATAGCGGTCTCTGCCTGCTAGGAAGGCTAATTTTATATCGCCGACAAACTCGATATCGAAGTACTGTCATGTAGAATAATCTTATTTGTAGCCGTTTCTCACGTAGGTATGTGAGTCGTCTCCCAAGATAATGTCAAGTAAAATATTCTCATTAGGAGCTGTTTCTCACGCCGATATGTGAGTTATCTCCCAGGATAGGTCATGCGAGCGACTCTTATACACATACATAACGCATAGAATTTCGGTCTGTCACACAGATATCTAAGTTACTTCTTGCAAACTAATCTTATATAGAAAGATAAAACAGCATACAGATAGCACTATATAATAAGAGCTGCGATGCCTATAAATATGTGAGCCTATAAGGGACCAGCGGTTCAGTAATATAGTTAACTTCATCGTGTAAGCACATGTCTCAGGAGCTCTGTCACTATATTGCAATAAAGATCAGACGAATATATCTTTGTCCAATATTCATTTTCTGCCTTCCTTGACGCCAAGATTCCTGCAAGTACTCACACGCGCCTTCAACTCGACCATTTGCTACCATCGCGTGAAATACTCATCTCGAATAGATGACATTTGGTGGCAGCCAGGGTGGAATCCAAGAGACAGTCAGAAGAGACTACCAGTAGTAAAGTCAGACTGTCTAGTCAAGAGGCAAGTAAGAATCCCGGATCGATATCGATTCGTGAAAAGGACAGTTCACACGCATAATTCGTGACTGATTCAGGAGCATCGCAGTTCCCAGAGAAGCAGCTCAACCTCAGTGCACAACGCGAAATAATTGAATAACATCAACTACAGATTGACAATCTAACAGCGAAATTAAACCAGCTTATGAAAGAAGTGAGCGCAGACAAAATCGCAAATCAATCATCAGCACCTTCTATACCTTTAGGTGACTCCTTCGCACCGCGAGACACATCTGCGCGACTACAAGTATATACCGGAATGCTGACGCGAGAAGATCACCAATTTATTCATGAACTCTTAACAGAGATACGGGAATATGACGGATCAACTGACGTATCTGCATTTATAGACCAAATCATAAGAACGAGCAGGCAGCTAAACACAGATCCAGTGATCGCCGCATTAATTAGGAAAGTGTGTGCATCAAAATTGAAAGGAAGAGCGCAACAAGTAGTAGAACGACACCAAGTCACCACAACCGTGCAGTTAAAGGAATGTCTAGAAACACATTTTGGTAGATTAGAACTCGAATATGACCAGTTATCCGAAATAAGAAACGCTATGCGACAAAAACCCGGAGAACCAGTTAAAAATTACGTATATCGATATAATAATATCAATATGCGTATACAAGTAGCAATAGACGGAGAAGGCGGAAATTATAAAGAAATGCACCGCATATACGAAGCCGATAAAGCAATAGATAAGTTTGTGCGTGGATTATACCCGGAAGGATTGCGACTCGCTGTACAACAACAAAGACCGCACACTCTTCCCATAGCTTATCAACAAGCTATGTATGAGGAGCAAAGAAGAAGCGAGGACGAAAAAGTTCGTGCTAGAAATCGCACCGATTTAACGTACGAATATTCGGATCAAAGGAGAGAGCGAGAGAAAAGAGACAGCCGTTCTAAAGACAGACAAGCACGCTCAAGTGGATATCATCTAAGGGGTAGATTTGACTCAGCATCACGAGAAAGATATCACAGCGACAAACAAGAAGACAGTCATTATCGTAGTGATTCACGAGGCCGGTACGAATCCCGCGATAAAACGCCTCCAAGAGTGACCTTTGAAAAAGGTGATAAGCCCTCAAAACCTACTTGCTCACACTGTGGAATATATGGACATGACAAATCTAATTGCTATCGATTGAAGAATTCCCAAAACCGAAATTTTCCAATGCCAGCCTCAAAACATCACTTAATGAACGAAACGGATCATCGATGGATGAAAGACGACCCTCCTCAATGTTATTGAAACGACACAGGGATGCAATCTACCCCTCCAATGGAAAACACTGGCATCTATGGCTTCAACCAACAGGAACAAAGGGACGATTACTAAAGTTTCTAGTAGACACCGGAGCGGGACTTTCAATAATAAAGGATTCCGTATTATATAGAAAAACATGTAATCCGATTAGACAGCCAATACATGAACGAAAAACGATTCAAATCGTCGATGGACCACATACTATGTACGGACAATGCAGACTTAACACTTTTGGAAAAGATTTTATACATAATGTAGCCGCAGACTCATTTCCACTCGATGCTGACGGACTTTTGGGCAGAGATTGGTTAAAAAACTATCAAGCAGTAATAGATACTACAGAAGAGACAATAATTATTAGAGACGAACATAAGAATAATTTAAGATTTAGATTCAACGAAGAACTCACTCAACTGCCGCCTGGAATCAATATTCTAACGGTAAAAATTAATAAACCGGATGGAGATTACATCATCACGGATGATAAAAATTTAATTACACCTGCAATCTATCATGTAAAAAATGGAAAAACAAAGATAAGCTGTAGCAACCATTCGGATAAACAAATAAATATATGCACCGATCTACAAATTGAAAAGTTCGAAGAAAACATTTCAATATTAAATAATAACATTCCAACTAAACAACGAAAATTACTTTTACAACAATTATACTCTCGACATAGTAATGTATATGCAACCCGAGAAAGAGATGAACTCACAGTTGAAAATACACGACTCTCACATCTACCGCAAGATCAAGCCAATGCCATCTTATCACTTGTTAAAGCTTACTCGGACATATTTCAACTAGAAGGAGATCCTGCACCTTCGCTCGATGACGTGTATCACCGTATAGATCTCACTACGTCGCAAGCGATCACTTCAAAACTGTATCGACATCCATTGTCATTGCACAGTGAGATCGATAAACAAATAGTAGATCTTGAAGAAAAAGGAGTAATAGCTAAATCCAACTCACCCTTTCTTTCGCCCATATGGTGTGTACCAAAGAAGATGGACGCCTCAAGGATACAAAAGTACAGAGTAGTGATCGATTTTCGCAAACTAAACGAGTATACGCTACAAGATAACTATCCGTTGCCCTCAATAGATGAAATTTTAGACCAATTAGGAGAAGCACGATATTTCAGCGCATTTGATCTCGCCAACGGATTTTATCAAGTACCGGTTTTACCTGCACATCGGGAACGAACGGCGTTTAGCACACATAAAGGCCATTGGGAATTTAGACAAATGCCAATGGGACTCAAGAATGCACCCGCGACTTTCCAACGAATAATGAATCTAAAATTACAAGGACTGATTGGGACAATATGCTTTGTATATCTTGATGATATAATAGTTTATTCGAAGACATTTGAAGAACATTTACAAAATCTACAGACGTTATTTCAACGACTTAGAGAAACAAAATTGAAGTTACAACCCGATAAGTGTGAATATGTAAAAGCAGAATTAGAGTATCTCGGACACTTAATCACTGAAACCGGAGTTTTGCCAAATCCAAGCAAAGTAGAATGTATACGAAACTACAAACAGCCCAACAATCAAAAGGAAGTGCGAGAGCTATTGGGCCTTTGCGGTTATTACAGGAAATTTATTAAGAATTATGGCAAAATAATCATACCTCTTAATAAATTGATGTGTAAAGATCGCAAATTTGAATTCACAGATGAGTGCAAAGAAGCTTTTCAAATACTTAAAGAAAAATTAACTTCAGCGCCTATATTACGTTATCCGAACCTTGACGAATTATTCATACTTACAACTGATGCAAGTAACGAAGGACTCGGTGCAGTATTAAGCCAAGGAGACTACAAAAAGGGAAAGGACTTGCCATGTGCATTTGCATCACGAGCACTCAATGATGCAGAGAAAAATTATTCGACCACAGAAAAGGAGTTACTTGGAGTAGTCTGGGCTATACGACACTTCAGACACTTTTTATATGGAAAACCGTTCGTCCTGATAACGAATCATGCACCTTTAGCCGGTTTAATTAAAACAAAGTCGCCAGAAATAGGTTCGAGAATATTCAAATGACTTCTCAAAATAGCAGACTTTCAACCAATGATCGAGTACAAGAAAGGAAAATTAAATACAAACGCAGATGCACTTAGCAGAGCATTCTATACTGACACTCACTGCAATATTACTTGGACACGAGACAGCTACCCGGGGTTCATCATCACAAAGGAAATATGGGACTCGACACCTGCAATAAGATTACTAGACGAGTCAGTTGAACGAGGAATCAAGGCGTTCGAGTTCAACGATGACTTTACACCACAGGAGATTGAAAATTTAGTTAGTCTTTTGAGAACAGCGGCAAAAACAAAAGGTATTAATAAATTATACATTAAAAGAAAACATCGCTGTCCGATATTACCCGCAGCATCTGAAGTTCAAAATCTCGATTCCTCCATTGAATCGAGCACAACCACCGAACAGCCCGAAATTTACAATGAGCCCCCGTCACCAGCAAACAGCGTCAAAGACTCGGATTTACCTCTAGCACAACGACAACCTCGGGCACGTGGTAGACCGAAAATAAAATCACAGATTATAATTAATCATAAATGCAAAGGCGATATTGTTCTAGAGCCCTCTGTGGAGCTCATAACTAACCCAATGCCTGTAATAATAAACATACTCAATAAGCTAAAATTTGACGAGACACTAGAGTTGAGAAAAATTGATCAAAAAACCTCTCAAAAGTTGATACAAAAATTCTCGGAAATAGCTACGAAGATGAGGCGGCCAACTCTTTATATCAAAAGCACTGAGCGACAACACGTAAGCAATGAGGCCACCCAAAAAATATTATTGGGTAGAGCGCATGACGAAACACATTGGAAACAAGATAAAATGACTATCGAACTTCGAAAATACTGCTGGGAAACGAAGACTCAAGATATTAAGAATTGGATTGATTCGTGCGAAAATTGTCGTAACGAAGAAACAAAAAAACGATTCAGAGCCCCAGGCACACTTTTCGATGCACCTTCAGATGTAAATGAAATTTGGTATATCGATCACGCGCAACCACGCAACTATTTGTATTTATTCATAATTGAAGCTTTATCAAGATACGTAAAGGTGATTATTTTGAATAGTTTCGATGAAAGCTCGAATGCCCTTAGAAATTTGTTTTGTGAATGGAGAACACCCAAGAAAATAATTTCAGATAACGGTCAAACATTTCACTCAAAGTCATTCCAAAAATTATTAGAGCAATACGGAGTATGTCATTATCCCGTCACGCCTTTACACCCTCAATCAAATGGAATTTGCGAAAGGGTCATCGGTACACTCAAAGACAAAGTCACTCGAGCATTAGAAAATAATCGATCGCACATACCTGTAGTCATGAGCTACAATAATGCAATACATCCAAGCACAGGATTCTCACCATACGAACTCTTCTATGCGCGCACACCACAAGAAATCACGACTGGACCTTTGTTAAGAGATATTATCGAAGGAAGATTTAATAAAGTTGCTCGAGATAAGCTTACAGCAAAAGCAAAGATCAACGAAAACAAAGAGAAAAACAAAAAGTTAGTAGACTCACGACAATCGTTAAAATTTTGACCAGAGCTACAGCAACAGGTAATGTTCAAGCTATGAAATGAATATCAAGGACCGGCAACTGTACTCACAATCAATCGTAATGCTAATACTGCACAAATATTGTATAATAACGCTATATTCAGACGACACTTCAATCAATTAAAACCACTGCCTGATGTATTCATTACAGATGAAGGAACTCTTCATGTTACTCGCCATAATTGTTAGTGCCCAAGGGAAGATTAACATCGTGCATCAGTCTATACCATTGTTGAGACAAAGCTTCGGTACCGCCTATCTGTACGAAGATACTTGGACTATAGTCAACCATATAAACCTATCTGCACTTTTAGAAAACGGAAAAGAAATCGATCAGCGCTTAAACCGCATAGTCGACACCTGTACACATGCCTTATGTCAAGCGAAGGGTTTCATCACACATCAGAAACGCAGAATAAATAATCTCATGCAGAGAACGATGCTCTTTCAACCACATAGCGCAGAATCCGACAACAGACAGAAGAGAGGCTTATTAATTTTATTGGATCAGCTAGTAAATTCCTTTTCGGGACGATGGACGTAAATGACGCAGATTACTATAACCAGGAAATAGATAAACTATACAAGCACACAGGCAAAGCTTTAGTGGCAGTCAAAAATCAGACTATATTTATGCAAGAAACTCTCGATCATTTCTCGAAAGAATTCCAGACGTTTAAAAAGAATGAAGATGAATTGATGAATTGGAATTTGCACGCTAGATCCGCATTGAAGGATTATCAGGCAAACGCAATTATATATATGTCACTTGAAGAAATCGATGTCTCAATAGAAGAATATGAAAACTATATGACAGAATTATTCACAGCTATAAATATAGCCAGGAACGGTATATTATCGCCAGTACTTATGAAGCCAGAAACACTTATGCAGGGTTTACAAGAAGCATATCAACAAAATTTATATATTGATATACTTCTACCACCTCATATAAATAACTATTTTTCCATCATACAGTCCATGACCTTCTCGTCATACATATCCAAATCAGGACTTACTATAGTGACGAGATATCCAATTGCGCACGCAGAGCCATACGAAACAATAAAACTACAAGCTTTACCCTTTGAAAGTCGCGTAAATGTGCTTGGACTTCTCGAAATCACACAGCAATATATACTCATATCCAAAGACAATACTAAATATACAACTATCGACAGCATAAACACCTGCTCACACAACGATCAAGGAAGACTTTGCAAGATTCAATTATTTCCAAAACGCCTAGGATCATTAGATAACTGCGAAAGACTGCTTCTAAATGACGCAACAAAATGCCCACCAAAATATTTCGCATTATCACAATACTTTATACAAAGGTTAAATAATACAAGCTTTTACATATTGCCTACCAGTGAATTGCAACTCAGCTTTCTCTGTCACTCCTACGTGAGGGACATGCGAATAGAGCAACCAACAATTATACAATTATCTGATGGATGTTTTACTAACGTTGACTACAGACTAGAAATAACTCATGACGTACGTATCTTTACAGAAATATACCCAAAAATAGACATTCCATCGCCCCCTAAGAATACCTCATTTGTGATCCCTACATTAACCCTACAGACACACCATTTAGAAAATCTACACACAAAAGCAGCAAACTTGAAACAAATAGAATACGAGCTTGAAATATTGTCTAACCAACAACGCAATCACTCTTATATCACCACTGCTATAGACTACTTACATTACGCCGGATATATAGCACTTGCATTGATAGCAATTGTTATTGGCTATAAAATAAAATTATTTAGCGCCATAGCTACGCTTATAGAATACATTTTTATAAGATCAACGAGATATTGTTGTTGTCATAATCGCGCAACTACTTCAAACGTAGTTACGTATACCCACTGTGCCAATGCTAATACCGCCGGTACTTCAATTGATACAGACACTACTCACGTGCCTTCAGCACCATTACAGAAACCAGCCCTATCACAGTGCACTAGCATAATTCCGCCACAATACTCAAACATACCTCCACCGCAATACGAAAATATGTTGTAAAACTCTCGAGGACAAGAATTATCCGAAGGAAGGGATTGTCAAGTAGAATAATCTTATTTGTAGCCGTTTCTCACGTAGGTATGTAAGTCGTCTCCCAAGATAGTGTCAAGTAAAATATTCTCATTAGGAGCTGTTTCTCACGCCGATATGTGAGTTATCTCCCAGGATAGGTCATGCGAGCGACTCTTATACACATACATAACGCATAGAATTTCGGTCTGTCACACAGATATCTAAGTTACTTCTTGCAAACTAATCTTATATAGAAAGATAAAACAGCATACAGATAGTACTATATAATAAGAGCTGCGATGCCTATAAATATGTGAGCCTATAAGGGACCAGCGGTTCAGTAATATAGTTAACTTCATCGTGTAAGCACATCTCTCAGGAGCTCTGTCACTATATTGCAATAAAGATCAGACGAATATATCTTTGTCCAATATTCATTTTCTGCCTTCCTTGGTGCCAAGATTCCTGCAAGTACTCACACGCGCCTTCAACTCGACCATTTGCTATCATCGCGTGAAATACTCATTTCGAATAGATGACAGTACCTGGACATTGGAATGCAATGCTTAATTAAGACATATGGAAGTTCGTCTTCCTCAGCTCATTCCAGGTGAATTATCGCTAGGTAAACCTTCTCATAAGTTTAAATCTTATAGCAGTTTTACTCCCATTCAAGCTTTTCAGTCGCATAATATTTATGTCGTTGAATAGGAAAATTTTCTCACTTTCTATTTCAGTAGGATTTTCCAATCAAGAAAATTAATTGTTGAAAGATAAATTTAAAATGTTGATTGATTTAGGGGTACTGCGTGCATTTAAAAGCTCACGGACTTCTCCGGTACATGTTGTTGTACTGAAGAGCGAGGTGAAACCATTTTAGAATTTCCGATATCCAAAACAATAGTGGAAGTTGGAATGGACTGTCGACGGCTTCTTGGAATGATTAATTTTTGTGTACCTAATGCAACTTAAGATAAAGTTTTGCTTCGTGAATTTACTCGTTATTCTTCGAAAAATGATAAACGAAAAATTCTGTGGACTCCAGATGCGCCATTTGAACACGTTAAATCGTATCTGGCAAATGCATCCTTACATAGCTATTCATTTCCTGAGTTAGAAACACGGCTAATAACAGAAGTTTCTAATTTTGCTTTGGGTTCTATCCTTGGAAATTCTTTGAAATATTATTTCATTGCGTGGATGCGATTTGTTTACCCATAGACTTTGATTTACTGGAACATGTGTAAATGCAATTGGACGACTAAGACTTAAAAAACTGCCAGAATTACCAAACTGTAACTTAGTTGATGTCTTAAGTGGGCCTCAAATAACATAAAAATTTTTTGTGATTTAACCAGTGAAACTTATGTATAATCATTCCAGCGCCATTGCTTAAGCGCCATCGGCACTAAATATCTTCCCAGCGAGCATTCTCTTAAAGCCTGAAAACAGGAAAAAGTTGTTGGCCAGATCAGGATAATACGGTGGATATGGAAGCAATACGAAGCCCAATTCATGAAACTTTGCCATATAGTTTTTATTGATTTGTGACACGGTGCGTGGTCTTGATGAAACAGCATTTTTTATTTTTCAAATGGAGCCGTTTTTCCGCGATTTCGTTCATCAAATGCCCCAATAATTCTATATATTAGTCATTGTCGATGGTCTCTCCCTTTTCAAGATAATCGATAAATATTATACCATGTGCATACCAAAATACTGATGCCATAACCTTGCCAGCCGACTGTTGCATTTTTCCACGCTTTGGAGTAGGTTAATCACGTGCGTTGGGCTGACTGTCGACATGTTTCATCCATTGTCATATATTCACACGAATTCGGATTTATTACAATTGAACAGCTTCAAATACTGCTCAGAATAATCAATTCGGAGTTGTTTTTCATCGATGAGTGAGCTCGCGCGGCACCCACTTTGTACAGATCTTTCGCATACCCAAGAATTCATTGACAATATGTCCAATACATAACTTTGATATTTTTAGATTATTTGATATCTACTTTGATATATTAAAATTAGTTTGTGGACTTTTTTATGTTTTCGTCGATATCACCCTCTTTGGGGCGTCCACTACATGCATCGTCCTTGGCGTTAATTCGCATCGTTAAAACTTTATAGACCACTTCTCAACGTTTGGTTTTCCTGGTGCAGACTTCAAATAATGTTTATCAATCCAAGCCTTGGCTTCAACACTATTTCTTTGCGAACGCGCCATTACACGAAGCCCCTTACCCCTCCCCTTTTTTCAGCATTATAGTATGAGTCATGCACGAAGGAGCCATGCTGTCTTCTAGGGAGCTGTGAGTACAGTTCTGAGCAGTCAGCTGGGTATGCCGCATTGTACACGGCCAAGTAGGTGCAATGGCATACTAGATTTACCCCGTTATGGTATACGTTCTTTATTAGAATACATGTAATGAATTTTCTAAAAATGCGAATATTTTAATTATTAAGGCCTGTTCATCGCTATCATTTGTTGAAACTCAAGGTCACGAATTAAAATTGAATTGAAATAATTTTTATATATTGATAAATATTCATTTTACAGATATTAAATGCATATTAATTGATAGATAATGACTATTCTTAATTATAAGATATTTTTTCTCTTTTTTGCATTTTTCAAAACAAGGGTTTCCAAAAAGTAACAAAATACGCAAAAAATTTCCAGTTTACAATATTTTTGTAACTACTGAAGGTCAGTCTTGAGTTGAGAAAATTCAATGAGAAATACAATGGTATCCTTGGATTTGACATTGATCTTTTCCTTGAAAATCATTTTAAAATGAGTTTTTTTTCAAACGGGAACCCCTATTTCTGAAATGGCAATTAAAAGAGCGGGAAACTTTACGTAAAAAAGTGTACTCAAGTCATAGATCAAGAATTACTTTGAAGTTTATTTGAATAAACTAGTTAATAAACTAAGTTTATTTTGCGCCTCTCGGTTCTATGTATTGATTATCGAATATCGCATCTCAGTAATCGCGAACGTCGCGGCCCTAATGAGCCAGAGCACCGTCCCACTGATCTTCAAAGTTGTTTCCGGTTATTCCTCTAATTGAAGGAACTGTTTGATCTCGAAGTATGTCTTCATAATTTTGAGCCATTAATAAAAGTAAACATATAATTCCTTTGGATACTGAAATATATTTTATCGCACGAAGTGAGGATTTTCCTCTGCTCAATATCTGCAATTATGTCTTTTCAAACTATCCGCAAGTTGATAAGTTGTTTTATTGTTAAACGCTATATTTAATGGAAGGTTATGATTTTATGTATTCTTGCCATCATATCTTCTCAAAACTCAACATGATGATTCAAATCAACTTCATTCAATTTGTGAACCAGTTTTACTTTAAATGAGTGGAGTAGCGCAATTTTATTTTAACGTGCACAGAGAATTTACTTAGGTATAAAGAGGAATTATGCGAATTTTTAATAAATAATAAAAGAACATTTACTGACTTTTTATTATTTGTTGTTGATCTTGGTCTGCCTGTTCTATGTACACTGATAGGGAATTTGGAATACACATCATAGTGTCGGTAGTAAACAAGTCCAATGTTTTGATAAACTGTGTCACTCTGACATCGGTACCATGAAACTGTCGATGTGCGACTTCTAATGTACCGCACATCAAACTGCTCTATTCGGTTCTAGTGTAGGACGTTAGAGGTATCCCGCATTAACAGTTTGATGGTACCGGTGTTAGAGTCACCCACTTTATCAAAACATTGGGTTTGTTTACTACTGGCACGGTAGCGTTGAGACGCTGCTGTCAACGTATGAGAGTGCCACGCATCGGGACTTCTATAATTTCACATTTCGCTATACTCGTCAATTCCAAATTCCATTTCACTGTAGGAGCAGGAGTTCTGCAAATACTAAAGGTTTCATTAAAAAGATTGACTAATGCCCTGTATAGTCTTTCCAATTACCCTAGCCTCTCATCATAAGAATTGATATCTTTTCTCTTTCAGTGAAACATGGCATTTAAAGTTTAATAATAAGATTTTATAATTCATCAATAATCCATAATCAATAAAAATTAAAAATAAAAAAATTACAACTCAGATGAAAGAATGTTTGAAACAATTAAAAATCGTACTTTGGAATTTGTTCACGTAAAGTGTCTACAACTATTTTCGAAGTAAGCTACTCCATTTTTCGACTATCTGATAGAGATTATTTAATCACAAAAACATTTAGAAATAATATTCATTTAAGTATCAGCTAGCAAACAAATATTGATTTTTTTATTTGTGGGTTTCGGGTTTGTGAGTTTGGATTACATGTTTGGAAGTTGAACTAATGTTAATGAAGCGCGCCTCTGGGAACAAATTTTACTACGTTCACGTCGTTGTTCCTGGCAAATGCCAAATGTAAAAAAATTTTATTACTATGACGCTCAAGGATAATGTTAAGAACACCATTGGATTCTTCGTAAATAGCTACTAAAGTAGCGATTTCCTCCAAAATAATAAAACCGTTATACGTCAGACCGTCATTATGTATTGGCCATTCATTGCTCTACTTTTGACCATCTTCCTAGTAATTTGTAAATACCACGCTAATAGAATTGTTTGGCTTTTGCAGCAAAGCAATCAGACACCTAATTTTTGACTTAGAATTCGACTTAGATTCCTCGTAGAAGTCGAAGTGCTGCTCAGCTAATGCGTATCCCATCGATGAAAATAAATAGTAGTGGGAAGGAGCCAAGTCTGGTGAATAAGGCTGGTAGGGTAGCAGCTTCCAGCTATGTTCTTCAATTGTATGCTAAACTGGTTTTGCTTTGTGCCCAGGTGCATTATCACGGAGAAAAATTATCAACGGCCTCCTCTACCGAAAACGGGAAGAGTTAGGCCACGCTACCAATAAATAATCAATTCTTATGCACTGCCGTGAACTCAAACCCTACCGTATGCACTACGGCTTTATATCTATCATATAAAGCTTAATATAAAATGCGTTAGTATTTGTTAATATATTATCTCTCTCTCTCTCTCTCTCTTTTGTTGCGCCTGATACTCCGTGCGCATGCGACGTGGCCGGGCGATAGGAGCAGCGTGCCGATACACTCTGCCTACGTGCTCTGCATGATCGAGCGAGAGAGACGGAGTGAGGGAGCCGGAACAGCAGCCCCAGGAGCGCTCGGCCCCCGGAAATGTGAGGCCCGCGACGAGTCACTCGCAGGAGAAGCAAGGCACGAAGACTCCTGCAGGCTCCATGCAACCAGAGCCTTAACTGCGTGGTTTCTCTAGGAGTCAAGGAGTTCCATTTTTAAAGATTCATTGCTTTCGTGCCAAGATGATGGCTTGGGTGAGCATCGCACACACAGGTAAGTGAATGTGTAGTGCTTATATGTGCCTCATCGGTGGGAATGCGTGGCGCAAATCTTCCGCCTATTTTGCGCACGGACACACACCACTTTACATTGGTTGCGGCCCGCCAATCTATCTACATTCATCTGCAGCTCCATCCGCACTTATACAAGGCGTGACCTATTGTGTCTGTGCGCGAGAAGTGTTAGAACGCTGGTGAAATGCAGCAAATGTGGGCTGCATTGTCATCCAGCATGCTCCACGGCAACGTTGCACGTGTATTCGTATCATGCCTGTGTGCCACCTAAGCTCGCATCGCCTAGTGTCCTCTCCTTATTAGAGAGAGAGAGAGAGAGACAACACCGTCGGAGTGAGAGAGAGCGCTACTCTCCCGTTCCGCCAGTCAACCGAGTGGGACGAAGTGGTCTGCTCCCCATACCACGGGGCTAAGTTCAGCAAGCGCTCTCCCGTCTACGCACTCATCATCGCCTGTAGTAGAGCAGACGGCGGGAGGAGCCCATACGGATGCTGAGCGGGTCAATATGTGGCAGACGCCGTTTAATTAAACAACCGCAACAAGCTCCACTGCGACTGGTAAAATGAATCTGATGCCTACATCTACACCATCGCCACTGGACTCATGGTTATCGGACATATCCGATGCTTTAAAGGCGAGATCAGTCATCTCGGTGTCCACAATCGACCTGTTTTAATTTTAACACCAAAACCAAAACCAATACCTGTACTAAAATGAGCAGGATTAAACTAATAAATACTAATAATATTAAACCCAACAGAAAACTTAACAAAAACAATAGAAATAACGATAGAGATATTCATTTTAACGAATCTGCTCTCGTGGTTCCCGGCCATATTTCGAGTAATTATCGAAATATGAGGAAGGTCTCGGCAGTGGGTGATGCAGTTCAGCTCGTCGTCACGGGGATGATTAACTGTGCTAGCACGAGATTCTTGCCCTCTGATGTCGGGTTCGACGTCATCATTTCTGTGCTCCCCTCCTTCGTACCTGATGACCTGGTCTCTGCGGTGCAGCTCGGAACGCGAACAGCGAGTTCACTTGCAGCGGTTGGTGGAAAAATTCAATCGTCAAACCCATCAATTAGGGTGCAGCTTAGGACAATGGAAGCTGCTAATCTGGTCTTTACGGCAAGGCAGTCGTTTACTGCCTTCTCTACTCAAGGTGTTGTATTTGCTCGCTCACACGTGGCAGTGTATGATATCAGACAACGTACTATTTTTATAAATTTATGGTTAAGTCGAGGTTAATATGGTGCGTTATTGCAGTGCATAGACATTGCGTGTGATCTCGGCTTCAAGAACGCTTCGCATCGACGCGGTAATTTCTTTATTAGATGAGGGCAGTAGGGTCCATGCTATGGCCTCTGAGATTGAGATTATAAATTTATTTATGAGCATGCATTCGTTGGGAGCTTCACGCGGCGGCTCCGTGCCTCATAACATCTTTGACCCATTCCAAACTGGGTATCGACGGCACAGTTCGATTGAGACTGCTCTACTGAGATAGGCTGAAGACGTAGGCAAAGCTAGAGATAAAAGGCAGGTGATGTTACTGTTACTGTTTGAATTTAGCAAGGCGTGCGACACCATATGTTCCACTCGTTTAGTGAACTGTATGGTGCGAATAGGCTTCTCGTGAGGGGTGCTATTGTGGATATGGGCATACTTGTCTGAGAGAGAGAGAGCAACTTGTTATCTCCTATAGAACAATACAATCTTCTTGGCTCTCCACCACACTAGGTGTTCCTCGGGGTTCTGTCTTAGGATCATTGCTGTTTTGCCTTCACATTAATGACCTTGCCCTTGACTCTATGGGTGTAAAAGATATTCTATATGCTGACGACCTCCAGGTTCACCATAGTTTTGCTAAGGATAACCTTTAGGCAAAAGCCAGACACATTACAGCCGCGGCGCGAACAGTCTCGGACTGGGCCTCGTCTGCGTTCTTGAAGTTGATTGTTGGAAAGACGTCTGCGATTCTTTTTGGAATTCGCAGATTCCTTTCTGACATTGAGTTGGCCGGGTTCAATTCTATTGAACTCTTGGAGGGGGCAGTCGTGTCTTTGTCTGAGACTGTAAAGAGCCTTGGTGTTATGCTAGACGCAGATTTTATATAGCTTAAGCTTTTTCCGTTAATACACAACGTCGGATATTCGGGTAAGCTGGTGCGTTCTTTGGTTTTTCCTCATTTTAATTACTGCTCTATTGTTTATTTAGATGCGTCCCTTGAGTTGAGGACAAGGCTGCAACGCTCACAGAATTCCTGTGTGCTATATTTAACGAGTGCTAAGTGGGACGATCATATCACCCTCTTCAGGATCCGATTGGGTTGGATGGGAGTAGATGGTTGGAAGTAATATTTTATGTACTTGCAGATGAACAAGATCTTACGGCTGCGTAAGCCGGAGTACCTCACCGATCTGATCTCTCCTGATGTATCTCATCTGTGGAACAGACTGTCATCCTGTATTAGGAATACGCCCTCTCTTTCTCGTTTCGGGGGATTAGTGGTGGAGCAGAGGTCGGTACATTACAATAGATTTTTCTAGTCAGTCATCCTCTTAATCTTGTTTTAATTTGTGTCTTAAATTTAGTTGTATGCGTGTGTCATGAGTATGTATGTATTCATCCTTTCACTTCATATTGTAAATATATTCATTTTACTCATTGTATGTGGGTGTGCCTGATTTCATCTCATTTCATTCATCATATCTATATACTGCCATACTTGTATTCTTTGTGGGAATGTGTGTATGTGTGCGACTGGACTGATAGTTAATAAGGAAATTCACGTAATCTATATGCCAAAACTGCGGTTCATTTGTGATTTGACTAAGGCTGTGATACTGTGATTATATATAAGTAGATTTAAGATGTTGCGTTTACATATGTGTTTTGTGCAATATTTTGTAAGTCACTTACAAACAAAATTTATTTATCTATCTATCACTCTCTAACTCTTTCTCTCTCTCTCTCTCTCTCTCTCTAATTTACTAACTTTGCGAGAGTTTCCGTGTCTAACGTCATCGGTGACATACGGACAGATGCTGTACTTTTCTCTGTCCCAGAGAACGGATTTTGTTTTAAAAGAATAAGTATTAGCGATATTTTTTATCGATGCCTAAGTTTTCGTCTGAGGCATTTGGTGTAGTATATAAGGCTCTTTCAATTATTGGTCCTTTTTAGTGCGCCTGTATAATCACTTGCTTGATGGCTACAGCTTCCCAGAGGTTTGGATGAGGAGTCATGTAGTGCCATTGCTATATCTAGAATACCTTCTGGGCCAGACGATTTTCGCCCAATTTCACTGCTTTGCTTTCTTTCAAAAGTTCTTGAAAGAATTGTATATCATCAACTTATGGAGCACTTTGTGTCACAAATCATCCTTGATCCACTCCAAGCTGGATACAGACGTTACGGTTCTACAAACCTAACTGAAGCCCTAAGAACAGCAATTCACAAAAAGCAGGTGACGCTACCGACACTCTTCATTGTGTCGTACAAGGTTCCGTTTTAGGACTGTTATTGTTTTGTCTTTACATTAATGACTTAGGTCTTGCCCTGAACTCTATGGGTGTAAGACATATTTTATATGATGGTGACCTCAAGGTTTACCTTAGTTTTTCCATGGATAGCCTAGAGGCTAGAGCTAGGTACGTAGCGACTGCAGCGCGGGCTGTCTCGGACTGGGCTTTGTCAGCATCCTTGAGACTCAATATCGGAAAGACATTTGCGAACGTTTTTGGATTATTGTGCCTTTGTCCGGAAAGAATCAACCAGGTATTATATAGCTTACGCTTTTTTCGTCAGTACAGCATGGAGGCTCTTCGAGCTAAGCTGGTACGCTCTCTAGTCTTTCCTCATTTTTATTATTGTTCTATTCTTTAGATTCATCTCTGATGCTAAGTGCAATGTTACAATGCTCATAGACCTCTTGTGTTAGGTATGTGGCGGGCGTTAGGTGGCGCGATCATATTACCCCCTTTAGGCATCAATTAGGTTGTATGGAAGTAGACAGCTAGAGGGAATGTTTTTTTTGCTTACAGATCTACAAGATCTTACAGCTGCATAAGCCGGAGTACCTCGCAGATCTGTTATAGCGCATCCGATCAACGTTTACATACATTACGTTTTCTGTTTTAATGTATGTATTATGAATACATGTGTGTATGATTGTGACTTGGCTGATAGATAATAAGAAAAATGTGATTTATTGATTTATTCTTTGTGTGTTTTTGTTTATTTCCGTAACTGTGCTACATCTGTGATATTGACGAAACTGTGATAATCTATGATAATTTTTTATAAATGTTTTATATAAGTCTCGAACCATTCCGTGTTCCAATACACACTGCTAAAATAGGGCGATGGAACAGGGATCAACGCAGCCGCACGCGTTTAATTGCCGTGGCACGCCGAAATTCACGTCTCTCGTTCCCCCAACATGGCTCGGGGTTAAAGCTCCGAACACGCGCTCAGTACAGCGGCGATCACGTCGAGATACATATGCAACTGAAGGTTAGTGTACTCTCATCCTCAGATACGGAGGGGTTTGGAACGCCCGGAGTGCTTGAATACTTCATATGTTCTGTGCAGTGTTGTACCTTCGAGCCACATTAGTTTATGTTAGCAGGCTCGCTCATATCTCGTTCCCGAGGAACTCAATATTTTTGAATGTCAATCAATTATTCTTGGTGATCTGAACGTTAATTTTGTGCACTGACTATGGGAATGCTGTCTCTTTTCGTAGATTTACATCAAAGCTGTCTTTGCAGATCATCCAACACAGTCTTATGCACATTGCACCCACACTCTGTATCTGACTTCAATTTTGTTGAAGACGATGACACGGTGATTTCTGCCGCCAATGAGTTTGTTCCATTTCACAGCAGCCATATGTAATCCTAATCAGTTAGTGAGGATGGCATCCTGCATGGCATGTTGTGAAGGCTATTCCGTTGATTGGTCCTTTCATAATGCGCGTGTATAACAATTAACATGTAGTGCCTTTGGCCAAATCTAGAATACTATCCGGACCAAGTGATTTCCAGATAATTTCGATCAATTTTCTAATGATACCTGGAGACTGGAGTTACAAGTGTTTCTGCTGTTACGCGAGCAGTGTCGGACTGCGCACGGCTGCATCTTTAAGACTAAATGTTGTGTAGACATCTGGGATTCTTTTGGAACGCAAGGATTTCTTCTTGACATTGAGGCTGCTGCGTTTGATTCACTTAAAATTGGTGGAGGGGTAGTGGTGTCTTTGTCTGAAACTGTGAAGAGTCTGGATCTTGTACTTGATGTGGCTCCAAGATGAAGACCACATGTTGAATCTGTTTGTAAGAAAATTAACCAGGTATTATATGGTTTAAGGTTTTTCTGTCAGTACCGTTCCTCATTTTAATTATTGCTCCATTATTTACTTAGATACATCCCTGGAGCTAAGTATCTCCGAACGTATTGTCCACATGTGTGCACTGAAACTGGTATGAAATCATTCTTGGTTCAAGGTGCCAATATGTGGAACAACCTACAAGTAAAATAAGAAATGTTGCATCCCTTTTAAATATTTCATATCATTTATCATATATACATTGTGATGGAGCCTTTTTCATGACCTTGTATGCGGGCGGGACGTGTTTGCAAACAAAGGCCCGACGTTGCGTAACGGCGCGAGTTGAAGGTCAGCGGGCGATCGGCGTTTCATTTCGGCGCTAGTAAATAATAAATAAACAGCCCGGCAGTTCTGTGCAAGCTTAGC